>CM076570.1:1459017307-1459273830 GCA_034641835.2 Pinus albicaulis
CAATTTTTGACAGAACCGAAGAAACCCAACGCCGAAAAACGAATGGGTGAATGTGGGGTCTTCTTCCAACAGATCATAGGCTTAGTATTTAGCTCAAAAATTAAAGTGCTCAGAAATGCTCCAAACTATAACAACTGGATAGATATCGTCACTAGGATTCCAACATAACTCGTTTCATCAAAATCCGAGTTCGTATGAGTAAGTTATGGTCTACTGTTCGTTTTCTCAAACAGGTAAAAAATGTGCAGAACCATGATAGACTGATGACTTGGCAGTCCAGTCATCACCTCAAGAATCTTCAGGAAATATTCTCTAGAATTCAACAGTGACATTGTGACAAGTGTCAGAATCATATTCACCAATGTTGCATGGGAAGTTGAAATTTTTCCTCCTAATCCTAAGGTTGCAATTTTTATACATGGTGGATTATTATTTTTATGGGTGAAATTTTGGGCCAATGGAGAAGGGCCACATGGCGCAGATAGAGGCTGCCAAGTGCCCTCCCCCATGGCATATTATGGTTCATATATTTTCGAATTGTAATGTTGTGACCCTAAATACATTTGGAGGAGCTATGGGCATATATTTATATGGCGAAATGGAATTTTTGTATGGTGGGCCTAACTCTAAACTAGCCGTGGCCTAACTCTAATCTAGAGGGCTTCTAAACCGGTAGATAGGTCTAATTGGTGGGATAAATCTTAATATGGAGGATGCATATATATATGATAATCCAAATTTTCAAACTTTGGATAAGGTTTAATGTACCACGGGGAAAAATATTGGGGTGGGGGTCGGGGTCAAACCCACGACCACCCCCGTGCCATACCACCACTCTACCGTCTATGCTATATCATGGGTCTTAACCCATAAGTTCGCCATATATATTTGAAGTTTCTTCACTTTATGGTTGGGGTACCAGAGGGGGCTAGCCCCGTGAGCCAGTCCCCTCCCACATGTCCAAGTGCTCAGAACCGATGGCTAACACCAATTCCGGTGGAGTATTAAAAGTGTTAAGCCATGATTATTACCGTTAATTCGTGGTTAAGCCATGTTAATCCGCAATCAGCGGTAAAACCCGCTTTGCGCTAAAATTCCTATTAACTGCATTCTAGTATATGTTTATTGTTAACTAAGTGCGGGTTTATCCTGGCAGATTTTTTGGCGGACCCGCCAAATGCGGGGAAGTTCCACTTTTAATGGAGTTAACTGGCGGACTTCTAGATTTAGTGGAGAAATACTAGGAAAAATTGGTTTTTCCATAACTGAGGAACTTTTTCGACCAATTTTGGCTCAGGAAGAGTCATTCTTGGTATATTTTGATGTTTTGGAGCCATTGGAGTAGGTTGTAGAGGCAACAGGAGACTGTAAACAACACTTTTGCACAATTGAAGCTAATACAAAGGCCCAAGATATGAAGTTGGACCAAGGAGATGTAGCCCAAGAGGGGTGAAATATTTCATCAAAAGCATGTGTATTGGACTCAGTTATTTGTTCTTGTTGTGTTTTTATATGCTGTTGTTCAACATTTAGTTTCCATGATTTTGTGTTCTTGAAATACACTTAATCTCATCAAGTTTATTGAATTATCAATCATAAGCACATTAATAAACCCTTGTATAAGAAGCAAACCAAAGCACTTTCATGTTAAATTTGAAACTGATATTAGCACAACATTAACTAAAAATAAATTTTAGATCAAGTTGGTATCAGAGCACAAGGTTGCTAAAGGTTATTTGCTTGAAATTGAGTAAGAAGGGTTTTAATAGTTGCAATTTTGTGATGCTTACAAGGTTGAAATTTCATAGAGGAGAAGGAAAGTTATTGGTTGTTAGTCCTAAGATTAGGAAAAGAAGAAAGAGAGCTGAGAAAACATCATCTTCACCCAAATTTCCACTCAAAGTTGCACTTGAAGCACCTCAAGTTCTATCTCCAACAGTTCAGATTGAAGAGGTACAAATTGCACAAGAAGCTGAAGTGATTGAAGAGGTACAAGAATAAGAGGTTGAGCTTGAATTCTTAGCCATTATGTCAAGTGTTGGAGGGACTCATGGACGTCCAGAAGAGGAGGATGTCAAGAGATACTTCAAGGACATTTAAAGAATGGTTAAAATCATGTTTGATACATTCACTGTAGAAAGAACATGAGAAGGTTCTAAGCCTCAACATGGAGAGGGATCTTCAAATGGTAAGAAGGATGAAGAGGAGATTTCAAAAGGTAGTGGAGTAAATCCACCTCGATATCCACTATCCTCATCCTCATAATCTTCATCAACATCTTCATCTTCCACTTGCACCACAAAAATCACCCACACTCATTCAAAAATCCCAAAAGGAAAAACTCCATTAGTCAAGTTGGACATCAAGTTTGAACTTCCCATTTACAATGGTGAGGTAAATGTAGAGAAGTTAGACAATTAGATTCGTCAATTGGAAGTATACTGCAGAATTCAGAATCTACAAGAGGATGACATGAAGATCTAGTTGGCTTCATTAAGGCTAGAAGGAGGAGCACTAGTTTGGTGGGAGGCAAAGGCTCAAGAGGAAATGCGAATTCATGGTAAGATATCCATTTCTTGGGTTGGATTCATTTATTCCATTAAAAGAAAATTTATCCATTTTCCTATATGCAAAAAGCAATTATGAGTTGGCAAAACTTTAGGCAACTCAAAGGCCAAATTGTTCAAGAGTACACCCAGGAGTTTAGAAAGAGGGCTTTGTTGTTAGGAGTAAACTTGAATTCAAAAGACACACTCTTGAAATAAATTGGGGGTTTACATTCGTACTTGAAACATACTATCCTTATGTTTAACCCAAACAACTTAGATGAATTATGTGTGTAAGTAATGCATCTTGAAGCGAGGGGAAAGAACATTCAGGAAGAGGGTAGTAAGAAGAAGCCATTCAAGGGTAAGGGAAAAGAGAAGGGAGTAAAATGAAAGGGAAAGAATAATGCAAGCCTAAAGAAATAAGGGGAGAAAACTACATGCAAACATTTTTCCAAAGAGGGGCATGATGAAGCCCACTGTTGGAAACTACATCTCAAACTAAGGTCTAAGAAACCAAATAACAAAGGGAAACAAAAGATGACTGCCACCATACAACAAGATCTTGGATCCGATTCAGTGATCAGACCAAGATTGTAGCCATGGTTAACAAAAGAAAGGAATCCATATCAAGTACTAGTTCCTCAAATAGTCACAACAACACTCCAAATGAAGACACAAGGATATAATTGTTCCATGTTAGAGTGATTTCAAATCATACAAAGATTGATGCATTGTTTGATAGTGGGTCACAAGCAAACCTGATTTTAGAAGACTTGGTCAAAAATATTATTTTTGAAACCATATGACATCATAAACCATACCCTTTGGGTTGGATAGTTAAGAATGCTAATTTATAGGTTACAAGGAAATGCATATTTCGATTTGCTATTACTGCAAAATTTGTTGATGAAGTCAAGTTAGATGTGGTTCCACTTGACATTTCTAGGATTATCTTAGGAAGTGCATATTTATATGACAGGAAAGCGGTGTTTTATCACCATGAGAACAAATATCATTTTCTTAAGGATGGGGTGGAGTATGTTGTGAGAGATCATTGCAAAAAACTGAATATTTATTTAGTTAATGTAGGGCAAATGAAGAGGCTAGTTAATGCAAGTAAAACTTTTGTGCTTCTCATGATCAATAAAAAGGATGATGTTTACTATGAATATTTTGAAGGATGTGATGACAAATTAAAATATGATTTGTTTGATGTGGTAAGCTAGCATGGTGAGATGTTTCAAGAACCAAGTGGGTTACCTCCCAAGAGGGGAATTCAACATGAGATTCAGTTGCATCACGATGTTCCACTTCCGAATATTGGTATGTATCACATGTCAATTATAGAGAGTTTGGAAATAAAGAAGAAAATCCAAGAATTTCTGAACAAAGGTATCATATGCCCATCTAATTCGCCATGTGGTTCACCAATTATTTTGGTACCAAAGAAGGAGAGGACTTGGAACATGTGCATAGATTTTCGTGCACTGAATAAAATCACGGTAAAGAATCTATACCCACTCCCAAAAATTGATGATTTTCTAGATCAGTTAAAGTATGCAAGATATTTCACTAAGTTAGACTTGTGAAGTGGTTATCATCAAGTTAGAATAGCTGAGGAAGATATTTGGAAAACTACATTTAAAACCAGACAAGGATTATTTGAGTGGCTAGTTATGTCATTTGGTCTAACAAATGCTCCAGCTACTTTCATGAGAGTCATGAATGATGTACTAAGACCATTTCTAGATGAAATTGTCATTGTTTACTTAGATGACATACTTATATTCAACAAATCAAGAGACGAACATGTCATGCATGTGAACACAGTACTTGAAGACTTGAAAAGAGAGAAATTATTTTTAAATATGTCAAAGTGTGAGTTTGGGAAGTATTCTTTGGTGTATTTGGGACACATTGTTGGAGGAGGTGAGTTGAAGATAGACCCTTACAAATTAGAAGTCATTCTGAATTGGCCCAAGCCCAATACAGTTACAGAGGTAAGAATATTTCTTGGGGCATCGTAGTATTGAAGGAAATTCATTGCTATTTTTTCTTCCATTGTAGCTTCGTTACATGCATTAACAAGTGTAAAGAAAGTATTCCATTGGGGAGATATGCAGAAAAAATCATTTGATGCTTTAAATCAAAAGATAAGTTCAACACTGGTATTGGCTCTTTTGGATCTTAGATAGCCATTTGAGATCCAAACAGATGCAAGTGATTATGCTATGGGAGCAGTTCTCATGGAGCATGGTAAGCCTATTTCGTTTCATTCTAAAATTTTTAATGGAGCTGTGACTAATTATCCCACATATGACAAATAGTTATATGCATTGGTACAAAGTGTAAATAAATGGAAGCACTATTTGATGGCGAAAGAGACCATTATCCATACCGACCATCAAGCATTGCAGTACTTACAATCACATTCAAAGTTGCAATAATCAAGACATTCCAGATGGATGGGATTTCTATGAAAATTTAATTTGGTTATCAAGTATAAAAAGGGAATCTACAATAAGGTAGATGATCTGCCCTCTAGGCCCATTGTAAATTCATCTATTATACTTAAGCACAATTCAGTTATGCATGAAAATTACATTGAACAATATGCATATGATAATGATTTTCAAGATGTGTATGAAAGCTTGAGTCAAGGAAACCAAAATGAATATTTAGATTATCATGTGCATAACAGTTTGTTGTATCACTTGGGCAAGTTATGTATACCATAGGGAGAAAGAAAAAAAATCATAAGGGAGGCACACACTTCATTGATTGTTGGACATTTCGGTGTAGGCAAGACAATAGTGAATATCCAAAGGTATTTTTATTAGCCACACATGATTGATAGTGTATCTCGTTTTATTAGAGGATATTATTTATGTGCAATAAGTAAGCCTAGTAATAGGAAACTTGGATTGTACACTCCACTTCTGATTCCTTCATGTCCTTGGGAGAGTATCTCAATGGATTTTGTAGGTGGTCTTCCAATATCAAGGAAAGGTTATGATTACTTGTATGTTGTGGTAGATAGGTTCAACAAAATGTGTCTTTTGATGCCATGTAAGAAAAAAATTACAACTGAACAAACCACTCACATTTTCTTTCATAATGTATGGGTTCATTTTGGTCTTCCTAATTCTATTGTAAGTGATTGAGATTCCTGACATGTTTGGAATTTTTGGTCAAAATTATGGGACATGATGGACACAAATTTGAACAAGAGTACAACATTTCATTCACAAACAGATGGCCAGAACGAGGTGGTAAAGAGGACAACCATTCATCTTCTTAGAGGCTCTTGCAGGAAACATCCCAAGTAGCAGGATGAACAGTTGCATTACATTCAACATGCATACAACATGGCGTAGCATACTTCCACAAACACATCATCATTTGAGGAATTTTTTGGGTACTAGCCAAGATCGCCTTTGGACTCCATATTTGAGAAAGATGTTACCACAGATGGTCATTGTTGAGCCCCAAAGATGTCCTTTCCCTTTACTAAATTTCACTTCATTTCCTTTGTCCCTTATTAATTACAGGCTTAAATGGTCAATAGGATTGATTAAAGTCACTTTAGGAATGTATACAATGACTGACTTGCTATATTTTCATGGTTTTGTTGTTGTAGTAATTTTTGACTAGACTCAGCTACAGAATGCAACCATTCTGTAGCCAGTCGCCTATTCCGTAGCTATCTTCATGTTCTCACAGGTTACAGGTGTCACTTCAAGGAAAAACGCATATGGTTGAATTCTACAACACTCCCACATCATTTATTTCTCTCTACGAAGTCTGAGGAAGAAGCTACAGGTGGTTATGCACGTGGAAGAGATCAAAGCCAAGAAGCAGATTCCTACCAGGACAGGGACTCTACAAATGTCTCCAACAAAGTACGAGGCTTCCATAAGAGTTCTAATTTGATTTTGATTGAAAAAGACACTTGTTCCTGTTTCTTCTCAAGGGTATTTATGTATTTATTTTATAATAATGACTTGGAAGACCGAGAGACAGCTAGCTAGATTGATGTTTTGTTGCTAGATCTCAAAAGACCGTAATACTATGTTTTTGAAATACTTTTCCTTTAATGAAAGAAGTACCGCTTTATTGCAAGATCTGAGGCAATATTGAGGAGTTTTTTATGCTAATCCGGTGGTAGAGGGCCCCTATTGCCCGAGAAGCTCTGTGCACATTGTTTAGATAAGTAACTTTAGCCTTGTTGCATTCCTAGCTTAAGAAATTTTCTGAACTTTGTGTTTTATACTCACTTGCATTGGATGCTACAACCAGTCTTATTCTTACGAATTGTTCCAAAATATCACTAACATTGAATGAGATATAACTGTAGTATTCTAGGAATTAGTTTCATTTTTCTGAACTTTCTGTTTTTGTGCTCAATTACATAAATTGTTACAACTAGTCTTGTTCTTACAAATTGTTCCAAAATATCACTTACACTGAATGAGACATAGCTGTGGTGTTTTAGAGCTTAGTTGCGTTTTTTTAACTTTATGTTTTTATGCTCATTTACATCACATGTTACAGCCAGTCTTGTTCTATGAATTGTTCCAAAATACCACTAACACCGAATGAGACAGAGCTGTAGTATTTCAGTGATTAATTTCATTTTAGTTTGGTTGTAAAACTCCAGAGGCTAATGGCACCCTAGTTCAGTTTCTGTTCACTGTGTTTCAAGTTAGTCTAATTGCATTCTAGTTCAGTTATGGTCACTATATTTCAAGTTTGATTAGCTAGTTGAATTAGACTTCACGACCTTCATTATTTACAAACCACTCCTGTTCTTAATTTCTACTAATACTTCATCATCATAGGAACAAGAATTGGTAATGTCATTTTGAAGTCTTGACTGTTCTGCAACTTCTCATTATTTCACAAACTGCCTCTTTTCCAAAGCTATTCCAAAATATTTCTAATTCTTGAATGAGGTTTAACAATGATATTTTGAGTTGTAGAATGGATTAATTTCGGTGTCATAGGTTAATTTAGAGTAGAATTCTTCACTAGGTTGCAGACTATCTTTTTCCAAATGTGTTCCAACAAATTTATAGCCATGGATGAGATTTCCTCTGTGACATTGTAGATTGTTGTTTACTTAGAAGAACCTTGTTGCATTAAAATTATCCTTTTCTCAAGTTATTCCAACATATTTATAATGAATGAATTGGACTGAGTTCATGTTATGAGTTATTGAGTTCATGCTATGAGTTATTTTTCTTGTTAAAGAATTGCATTTTCTGTTCTCAAGTGCCACACATAGTTTAGAATAGGTTTTTCTCTGTTTTAGTGTGACCAACAACTTCTCTTTACCAACACTTAGTTATTTTCCTCTTAGAACAAAAACAAAAAACCAAAAATATTGGAAAAACACTAAACACAACGTAGTGAGAAACAGATACCTAGGCACATATAGTGCACTTCACTTCAACAGTTTACTAGCCCTGGTTGAAAATTTATGACATCAATTTAGGAACACTAATTTGAGTAGACAGTCATAGTGACATAGATAAGGCAAGGAAGTTCATTGAGAAAATTCAGTTGCTACATCACACAGTGCAAGAACAACTTGAAAAGAGTCAAAGAAACTACAAGGAAAGACATGATAAACACCGTGTTGATAAAAAATTCCAGGTTGGAGATGAAGTTTGGTTGTATATCAACAAAGAAATATTGCAAGGTAAAGGTAAAAATCTCAAGCCAATCTATTATCATCCATTTAAAATTATGGAAAAGATTGGTACTAATGCATTTCAGCTATATTTTCCCCCTTATATGCAAATATATTATGTCGTTCATGTTGAGAATTTGAGATTGTTTGAGCCTTCTTTGATTGATTATCAATGAGAGTATGTTCAACTGCCATCAATAGATGATTTCTCGCCTGAATATCTTGATCAACTTCAGCAAGATCTCATTCTTGACAGAAGAATAAAAAATTCAAGGAGAGGGAATGTCGAATACCTTAGAGTGGGACTCAAGGGAAAAAATCCTTCCAAGGCCAAATGGATGGAGAGTGAAAGGGTTAGGGAGCTGTACCCTCACCCGCTGAACAATTGATAGTATCTTTTGGGGTCAAAAAGGCTTCTAGTGGGGAGGAATGATCAAAGGCTCAAAATTTAGCTCAAAAATGAAAGTGCTCATAAATGTTGCAAACCAAAACGACCGGATAGAGCTCGTCACCACGATTCAAAGGAAACTTGTTTCATCAAAATACCTGTTCATATGAGTAAGTTATGGTCTGCTGTTCATTTTCTCAAACAGGTAAAAAATGTGCAGAACAGTGACAGACTGATGACTTGGCAGTCCAGTCAGCACCACATGAATCTTCAGGAAATATTCTCCAGAATTCAACCAGTGACACTATGACAAGTGTCAGAATCATATTTGCTAATGTTGCTTGGGAAGTTGAAAATTTTCCTCCTAATCCTAAGGTTGCAATTTTTATATATGGTGGATTATTATTTTTATGGGTGAAATTTTGGGCCAATGGAGAAGGGCCATGTTGCGCAGCTAGAGGCTGCCACGTGCCCTCCCCCATGGCATATTATGGTTCATATATTTTTGAATTGTAATGTTGTGAGCCTGACTACAATTGGAGGATCTATGGGATATATTTATATGGAAGAATGGAATTTTTATATGGCGGGCCTAAATCTAAACTAGCAGTGGCCTAACTCTAATCTAGAGGGCTTCTAAACCGGCGAACATGTCTAACAGGCGGGCTAACTCTTAATATGGCGGATGCATATATATATGATAATCTAAAGATTCAAACTTTGGATAAGGTTTAATGTACCACACGACAAAATCTTGGTGTGGGGGTCGAGGTCGAACCCACGACTACCCCCGTGCCATACCACTGCTCTACCGTCTCTGCTATATCATGGGTCTTAAACTATAACTATGCCATATATATTTGAAGTTTCTTTGCTCTATGGTTGGGGTTCCGGAGGGGGTAAGCCCCCTCCCACATTTCCAAGTGCTCAAAACCGACTGCTAACACCAATTTCGACAGAGTATTAAAAGCATTAAGCCATGATTATTACCATTAATTTGTGGTTAAGCCACATTAATCTGCAATCAACAGAAAAACACATTTTGCGCTAAACTGCCTATTAACTACACTTTAATATTTTTTTATCATCAATTAAGTTCAGGTTTATCCTGGAAGAGGTTTTGGAATACCTAAAAAATGCGGGGAAGCTCCACTTTTAGTGGAGTTAATTGGAGGACTTCCAGATTTAGTGAAGAAATACTAGGAAAAATTGGTTTTCCCATAACTAAGGCAATTTTCGACCAATTTTGGCTTAGGAAGAGTCATTATTGGTAGATTTTGATGTTTGGGAGCCATTGGAGTAGGTTTCAGAGGCAACAGGAGGCTTTAAACAACACGTTTACACAATTGAAGCTAATACAAAGGCCCAAGCTATGAAGTTGGAGCAAGGAGATGTATCCCAGGAGGGGTTAACTCCTTCATAAAAAATATGTGTATTTGACTCAATTATTTGTTCTTTTTGTGTTTTTATATGATGATGTTCAGCATTTAGTTTCCATGCTTTTATGTTCATGAAATACACTTAATCTCATTAAGTTTATTGAATTGTCAATCATAAGCACACAAATAAACCCTTGTATAAGAAGCAAATGAAAGCACTTTCATGTTAAATCTGAAACTGATATTAGCACAATATTAACTAACAATAAATTTTAGATCAGCAATAATTTCATGTCCATGGGGTCGTATCTTACCACAGACCCTCCTTTATACTGCTTCCTTTAAGTTTCCATGGCTCCAAAATGTAGTGAGTAGCTTCTTGACACATGAAAAAGATCCTAAGGACAACTAACCAAGTTTTGAAACTAACTGAGCTGACCTAAAGATAGCTAACAGACCCACAGGACAAGAGGACCGATACTTAGACGACAAGAGTAGCTCGTAAGGATATGGGAACGAGTTTGTAACAACAAATTTATGAAAAAGTGAAAAGGGAACGAAATGAATGAGCAACTATATGGTGTATGTGTTTTGCGAATGGTGGATAAAGACAGAAAGGTATAATGAACCAATAACCTTTGACCATACATATTTTCAAATTTTTGTACCTTTTCCTTATCATTACCAGAAAAACAGACTTTTATAGTGAAATAAATGTTTGGGAAGGAAATTTTTCTATGGAAGTGTTAGGAACTTACCTAGCAAACCTTGATCTATTTGAACTGAAGTTGATGAAAAATTTGGATAAACTGTCAACTTAATAATCATGAATAGATAAGCTCGAGGGACATAATTTTTTTTATTTTCCATTTAGGATGACACACACTAGAACACATAATGACCTTGCAAAATGACTGAAATACCTTTATACATGTGATTATTTTAAAAATGAAAAATTAAAGACCCTATTAAACCCTAACTAACCTATCTATCTTGACTTAAAAAAAAACCTAATGGTTACCTTGGATAACACATAGAGCTTTATAACACAACTCGTTGCAGTATTTATAATGACCACTACTCAAACATGAAAAACATACCATGTACTGCAGCTTTATAACATAGCTCATTATGGTATTTATAATAACAACCATATATACAACATACTGTCTATGGAGCTTTATAAATCCAAATCAATACCATATTTACAATAATATACACAGATGCACATTTTCTCAACCAAAAACTAAAAGGATACGATGCTTGTATGAAAAACAGGGGAATTCAAAGGCTCACACCTCCACCCTTAAAGTAATACCAGGATTCAAATCCTTCCCAGGAAGTCCAAAATCCACTTCCAAATTCAAAGTTTCATCCAATATCCAACACTGCAATCCTACGCCACTTGTCCTCTCAATGAACAATTATCGGTTCATTGTTCCAGGGAACACTCCCAATGTGCATCTGATTCCATCTGGAAATCCTAATGGCCAAAACAAATCCATCCCCTACCTTCCCTTCTTTGATACACAATCCCTCGTGCAATCTGGTAATCCCTTTTCATGTGGTCACTCACCTTCCAAGTTCCACGACATCCCCTATCCTGGGAGATCCATCCATTGGCAAGGATTTCTCACATTGGAAGATATAAAAATCAAGGCATATATCTGCCTCAACCATCATACTGGTCATAACATGCTCATGGAAATAAATGGATGCTATTGGGTACCAGTGTCCCACAATGGCCTTGGTCCTAAAGTGCTTTACCAATACATTGTTTCCTATTTCAATTCCTTTCACTTACACTACCAATTCTTGTTGTTGGTTCCAATCACCAATCCGGGCATTTCCATGATTTCTTGTATGAAGCACATAAATCCCATTAGCTTCAAAATAAATTGAAATAAATTCAAATCATACCTCATTGGTAGCTCGTGAATAAGGTATACTTGCAATCTTGTTCACTTCCTATCACAACAAGTCAAACTAGTTTTTTGATCAATCATCATGTATAAAGATATCACATCTGGTTAGCTCAAAATGCAACCATCATAGGTAAAAATCATGAATCAAATGTAATAATTATAAACTATAATCATAAATCACATGTAACCATCATAATTCAGAACCATAGATCACATGCATATTATAATTGAAATAAAATATCGACACTTATCCTTCATCGATCCTTATTTTTGTCTTTATTCTTTTGTACACACACCATATTCGTTGCCACACTTGGAAAATACCCAATGCCTTCTCTTCAACTACGTACACATACAAATAGTGTACAACACTGTTGATCAGTAGTTGTCATTGATGTCAACCCAAGCAGCACCAGGGGTTACCCCAATATTGCATGGGAATTTTGACCTAC
Source organism: Pinus albicaulis (assembly GCA_034641835.2). Classification (NCBI taxonomy): domain Eukaryota; kingdom Viridiplantae; phylum Streptophyta; class Pinopsida; order Pinales; family Pinaceae; genus Pinus; species Pinus albicaulis. The sequence continues at coordinate 1,459,029,696 of CM076570.1, forward strand.
CAAATTAATATATTCTGGGTCAAGAATGCTTTTGATGGTTTCTACTTGTTGAGATTTTTCCATTGATATATGGCACGCCATGTAATTCTTCACGGTTTGAGAGATATTCATGTTTGAAGTTTGTACCCCCAGTTATTGGGCTAAAACCCCATGGGGTTGTGGCATGGGTCATTGAAATGTCATAATTAATATTTTTTAAGCTCCTAAAATCCCTCTGAAGTTCACTTGTTGAAGCCCCTCTCAACCTAAGAATTTATATAAATTGTGATCCTCATATCCTCCTCATGCAAGGGATTTCGCCATCTGAAACAGTTCATCATGGAATTTTCGCTCTAACTTTTTTTCTACGAAGTTTCAGAAGCTGAAATTTTTATGAGGTGAAGAAAAAATCCTGAGGAAGCTCCTATAGAAATTTTGGATCAAGGTGCGTAATTATTTCAGAGATATGATATGTGGAAGTCAGTGTTTTTGCAGGCTCCTGAAATTCATCTCAAAGAAGTGACCTTGGAAAAAACGTCATAACTCTCTCTCTGAGTATTGGATTGGAATTCTATAAAAAGTGGTAGATATTGCACAGACTTTAGTTTTCTCTCTATGAATTTCAAAGCCGAATAAAGAAATAATGACACTTGGCACTCCATACAAGTTCGCTCTACTGAAAAATTCCATAATTAGGGCATTGTGAGAGATTGGGCATAACTATCCCTTGAAGAATCCAAATTGGGCCAGACCCATGGCATTGGAAAGATGACTCAGAGGACTACTACAGGACCAAAAATCAAGTATTGGGGATCTGAAACAATAGAGATACACCAGATTCAATATCGAGCTCCTAGAAGGCAAGAAAAAGCTAGATCATGTGTTTTCAAGGGCTGCAAAGGACTAGACTTTCTAGGGTAGCAAAGAAAAGAAAGGTGCAATAGAGGGTAGCATGACAAGCACATCAACCAAGGTGAAGAATAGGAGCAAGAAGTTCATCACATGAAGTCTTCAAGTGTGCAGCACTGCATGCAGTCACTGTAAAGGTATCATTGTACTAAGTCATTGTAAATACATTATTGTAAAAATTGTTCTAGTGTCTATCTGCCAAGAGTTGAAGAGGTAGTGTCGGGAGGTCTAGGATCATCATTAGGTGGTTGTGTCATAGTTGGGGTTATGGTATAGTGTGTCTTCTTCTTCTACATCATTCTATATCATTGTAAAGTGGACCATTTTCCCTGGTACAGGAGTCCATTCTTCTTTTATTATTCTATAGGGTGGTAGGGTGGTGCTAGGGTGAGTTGTAGCTCATTGGGTGTTGGGGCATCTATTCAGTTGACTATTGAAGAATCACGGGCATTGGAGCATCCATCCAGTGGGAGCTAGAGAAGAATGCTTTTCTAGATTCTAGGAAGTTGGAGCTTTATTTTCAATTGGAGTTGAATATTAAAGAATTATTAGAAAAGCATTAGGTGGTTTTTGTCCCAGAGTGGGTTTCCACCTTAAAAACTGTGTGAATTTGTGTTCTTTTTTTTTGTTGCTATCATTGTATAAACACTGATAATAATTGAAGATTAACTAATGATCTAATTGAAAGGAATACTGATTCATCCCCCCTCTCAGTATTTCCAACAATTGGTGTCAGAGCTTAGTTCCTTCAATAACAATTTAATAGCTGGAAGAAGGTCATGGAGCATACCAAGAATGGTGTACCCCTATTCAATGAAAATAATTATGCACTCTGGAAAGGAAGAATGGAGGTCTATCTCTTGGCGCAAGGTTACGAAGTATGGGACACTGTTTAAAATGGATTTACATCAACCGTAGATGAACAAGGTAAGAAGAATTTGGTAAATGATGCAAAAGAAAAAAAAATTATTATCAGTGGACTTATGGAATCTTCTTATCATAAGGTGTTGGGTTGTAAAACCGCCAAAAATGTATGGGAAAAGCTTGAGAATATATATGCAGGTGACTCAAATGTCAAAGAAGAAAAGCTTCAAATCTATAGAGAAAAATTTGAGCAAATTAGAATGAAAGAAGATTGCAACATTGTTGCATACTTCCAATACGTTGATGAAATAACCAATACTCTGGAAGGATTGGGAGAGCTATTTGACGAGAAGACTATTATACGAAATATTCTTAGAATGTTGCAAGGGAGATTCAACCCAAAGGTATTAGTCTTAGAATATAGTCCAAATTTGGACAAACTCAACAAAGAGGAATTACATGGAGTTCTCATAGCATATGAAATGAGACTTGATGAAGAAGAGGGTACTTCGCATCTAGAAACTGCGTTTGTTGCATCTAAGAAAACCAATAAGGTCAAACAACCTTTAATTGAAAAGACATGCACCTGAAAGTGTGAAGAAAATGGAGATGATGAAGAAGGTCTTTTAGATGAAGAATATGCTTACTTTATGAGAAAACTAAAAATTGGTAAGGGAAAATTCAAAGGTAAACTTCCATTGATATGTTTCTTCTGTGTTGAGGTTGGGCATTTCGCATCAAAATGTACGAACATAAGTGATGAAAACTCAAAAGGAAAGAAAGGCTTTTATATATTCAACAAGCAAGGATCCAAAAGGAACTTTCTCTCTAAAGAAGATATCTCATCATCCGATGAAGACAATGACAGCGAAGAAGAAGCCAATGAGAGAGTATTGTTTATGGCCAAGCACAATAAAGAAGAGGTATCAAACAACGAAAAATAAGGATTGACCATAGAAGAATTTTCTAAGGAAGCACTCAAACTTATAAAAGAGCTCAAGGCAGAGAAGATCCATTCCAATACTCTTGAAAAACAAGTTCAAGGTCTCAAAATTGAAGTTGAAGAACACAAATGCATTGAAGAGTCACTTCGAAATAAGTTGGAAGAAAGCAACCAAGAAAAGGAATAATTAGAAGCCGAAGTAGTCTCGCTGCGTAAGGAAGTGAATAATGGAAAAATTATCCAAAACTATGCCAACAGCTCAAGGGCATTGGAAGAAATCATCAACAATCAACGATCTTACAATGACAGAACTGGCATCGGTTACAAAGAAGAAGAAGCAGGACCTTATACAACAAAATACAATGAACCTATGAGATCTGACATGCATGTAGAATTCATTGGACAAGATTCGCAAGAACAACCTTGGAAGACAATTCCTCGACGAAGATTTCCATCCAGATACCAACATTTTTTTATGGCTACTGTTATTCATGTGGAAAATTTGGTCATAAAGCTGTAGAATGTCGCACATACCCCAAGAATGAATACAATTCCAGGAGATCTGTCAAATATGAACCTCCTAGGGCTCAACGAAACATCAATAGATTTGAGCATTTAAGAAATAATATTGAATGTTACAAATGTCAAAACTTTGGACACATAGCCAGAGACTGCAGACTTGAAAATCCTCCAGAAGAATCTTCAAAGCCACATAATGAACGAACATGGAAGAAGAAGAAGACTAATAATTTTGCTCTCGCTCTCAAGGCTCAAAACAAAAAATATGTGTGGTATGTTGATAGCGGTTTCTCAACGCATATGACTGGATATAGAAATAAATTGGTATCTCTGAAAGAGAAGAAGGATGGAACCGTGTCCTTTGGAAATGATGGATCTTCAAATGTTATAGGATCAGGTACTGTCACTCTCGGAAGAAAAGATGCTCTAGCCAAGAATGTTCTATTAGTTGAAAACATGAATCACAATCTGCTGAGTGTTGGACAAATGTGTGATCAAGGACATACAATACTATTCAACTCCACAAAATGTGAAATCAGGAAAGGCAGGTATGGTGAAATTGTGGCTACAGCAAGTCAAGCTCCAAACAAGATATATATTTTGGATGAAGCAACTAAAACATGTCTAATAGCTAAAGAGGATGATACAATATTTGGTAGCAATGATGATCGACTAAGTAAGAAGTTTTCTACAAAGATGTAATGTGATTTCAAGATGTCCTTACTTGGTGAGCTGACATACTTCTTAGGGCTTCAAATATCTCAGCAAGGGAAAGGAATATTTATATGTCAAGCCAAGTACATCAAGGAAATTCTCAAGAAATTTAAAATGGAAGATTGCAAACCCATCCTTACTCCAATGGTAACAGGTTGCAAATTGAGCATAGATGGCTCATCTAAGGATGTGGATCAAAGGTTGTACAGATATATGATTGGTAGTCTTCTATATGTAACAACCTCTCGGCCAGATGTTATGCAAGCAGTTGGACAAGTAGCAATATTCCAAGCAGCACCAAAAGAATCACATATTATTGCCATCAAAAGAATCCTTTGATATCTAAAGGGAACAACAGAATATGGCTTGTGGTATCCCAAGGGTAACAATCTCATTATTCATTCCTTTATAGATGCATATTGGGAAGTAAGTGTTGATGATCATGAGAGTACTCGTGAAGCATTGGAATATCTTCACCAGAAGCTTGGGATTCTCCCAAGTTCTCATTAGATTTTCCTTATTCAGAATATAAAGAGGGAGTGGAAGTGTGTACAAGTCCGCAGGATGGTTGTGTGTCAGGGGGAGTTACCCTTTTCCATTGATGTCAAAGGGGGAGAGAATGTTGTAGGAAGAGGTGTCATGATCGTAGGGGGAGTACTTGTGTTTCCATCAATGCTAAAGGGGAAGATTGTTGATCAGCGGTTGTCATTGATGTCAACCCAAGTAGCACCAGGGGCTACCCCAATATTGCATGGGAGTTTTTACCTACCAAATTAATATATTTTGGGTCAAGAATTATTTTTATGGTTTCTACTTGTTGATATGTTTCCGTTGATATATGACACACCATGTAATTCTTCACGGTTTGAGAGATATTCATGTTTGAAGTTTGTATCCCCAGTTAGTGGGCTAAAACCCCATGGGGTTGTGGCATGGGTCATTGAAAAGTTATAATTAATATTTTTTAAGCTCCTAAAACCCCTCCCACGTTCACTTGTTGAAGCCCCTCTCAACCTAAGCATTTATATAAATTGTGATCCTCATATCCTCCTCATGCAAGGAATTTCGCCATCTGAAACAGGTCATCGTGGAATTTTCGCTCTAACTTTGTTTCTATGAAGGTTAAGAAGATGAAATTTTTATGAGGTGAAGAAATAATCCCGAGGAAGCTCCTGTAGAAATTTCAGATCAAGGTGCACAATATCAGAGATATGATCTGTGGAAGTCAGTGTTTTTGCAGGCTCCTGAAATTCATCTCAAAGAAGTGACCTTGGGAAAAACGTCATGAATCTCTCTCTGCGTATCTGATTGGAATTCTGTAAAAAGTGGAAGATAGTGCATGGAATTTAGTTTTCTCTCTAGAAATTTTAGTGCTGAATAAAGAAACAGTGACACATGGCATGTCGTACAAGTTCGCTCTACTGAAACACTCCATAATTAGGGCATTGTGAGAGACTGGACATAATTCTCTCTTGAAGAATCTAAATTGGGTCAGACCTGTGGCATTAGAAAGACGACTCAAAGGACTACTACAGGACTGGAAAATTAGATATTGGGGAACTGAAACAATAGAGATACACCAGATTCAATATCGAGCTCCTAGAAGGCAAGAAAAAGCTAGATCATGTGTTGTCAAGGGCTACAAAGGACCAGACTTTCTAGGGCAGCAAAGCAAAGCAAGGTGAAGCAGAGGGTAGCATGACAAGTGTAACAACAAAGGTGTATAATAGTAGTAAGAAGTTCATCACATGAAGTCTTCAAGTGGGCAGCACTGCATACAGTCACTGTAAAGGTATCATTGTACTAAGTCATTGTAAATACATTATTGTAAAAAGTGTTCTAGTGTCTATCTGCCAAGAGTTGAAGAGGCAGTTTCGGGAGGTCTAGGATCATCATTAGGTGTTTGTGTCATAGTTGGGGTTATGGTCTAGTGTGTACTCTTCTTCTACATCATTTTATATCATTGTAAAGTGGACCATTTTCCCTGGTACGGGAGTCCATTCTTCTTTTATTCTTCTATAGGGTGGTAGGGTGGTGCTAGGGTGAGTTGTAGCTCATTGGGTGTTAGGGCATCCATTCAGTTGACTACTGCAGAATATTAGGCATTGGAGCATCCATCCAGTGGGAGCTGGAGAAGAATGCTTTTCTAGATTCTAGGAAGTTGGAGCTTTATTTTCAATTGGAGTTGAATATTAAATAATTATTAGAAAAACATTAGGTGGTTTTTGTCCCGGAGTGGGTTTCCACCTTAAAAAATGTGTGCATTTGTGTTCCTTTTGTTTGTTGCTATCATTGTACAAACACTGATAATAATTGAAGATTAACTAATGATCTAATTGAAAGGAATACTGATTCACCCCCCTCTCAGTATTTCCAACAAACACGTACACGCACACAAGGCGTACAACACCATACAATACATACACCCACACCTGGTGTACAACACAATACAATACATACACCTACACTCAGTTTACAACACAACACATACACCTACACCCGGTGTACAAAAAAATACATATACATATAAATTATGTGCACAACAAAAAACATACACCTACACCTGATGTACAACACAATACATCTATGTACACATAGTACAATATAAAAAATACACGTCACGATGCCACGACTACATAATGCACATACATAGAAAAAAAACATGTACAACATGCACACAATACCACATGTATACCAGTACCATATACACAACATGTACATAGTACCACCTGTACACAACACTACTTGCACAATTTGTGGACAAAATCACATGTACACAACACCACCTGCACAATGTGTACACAATGCCACATGTACACCGCACCACCTGTAAAACTTGTACACAACACCACATGCACAACGTGTACACAAAACCACATGTACACAAAATCACATTCACGACATTTACACAACACCACCTGCACACAACACGACATGTACACAACACGACATGTACACAACAACACATGTACAATCATGCACACAATACCATATGTACATCGCACCACATGTACAACATGCACACAACACCATATGTACCTATAATTACGTATAAAACATGCACATAGCACTATATGTACACAAAACCACATATCCATCATGCACACAACACCATATGCACACAACACCACATATCCAACATGTGCACGATACGATATGTACACAACACCGAATATCCAACATGCACATAACACCATCTATACCTAGCATCACATATGCAATATACACACAACAACATATGTACACAACACTGTATTCCCATAACATATATACAACAAAATTACTACACATCCATAGACCACACATTTACCCACAAAGCAATCTTGATCCTAGTGTCTCTCCACTATGCATGCATGCTTTAGCATGCCACAAATCACATTGCTTTCATTATGCTGATGTACCTCTCAAAATTACCTGCCATAACATAGACATATACATAGCATAATCACATAATATCAAATCATACCCACATGATAATGACCTTGTATATCTGTCAGGGCTATTCTTCCCACTTGATTCCTCATAAGCCAAGAACCTCTTCATGTCATTCACTCGCATAAGAAATCATTCCTCCACGAGAATTATTTATGATGAACCTATTAGACAATGACATACACACACACACACACACACACACACATATATATGTTAATACTAGCACAAAACAATCCTAGCGATCCTGTCAATCAACGACACACTGCATACATACATATATGCATACATAAACATCAACATAAAGCAATCACAATCCCGTTATACAATGAAATACATACATGCATATATACATATATAGACATTATCATAATCACAATCACAACATAAGTAGTAGGTATCATAAGGTCAAGTTTAAGAGAACTCCCTTTATGTGCATAATATGAAAAACATTGAGAATAACTACTGTGGATATTCCGATTCCTACATCTGAAAAACTACACCACAGAAATCTCCAATCTAGCATTGAGAATAACAGTTCCCAACATAGCTTAGGTATATGACAACATAAGTATATTCACTTTACCTTACTTGATTACCTTTCTCATGACTGTCCTACCACCATCCCTTTACACCAATGGACCCAACCAATCCATTTCACTATCATATTATTTCCTTCAAATGTCCTTACTCATGCACTGAGCTTCGGCTAAGTCTTGAATCACCTGTTGATTTTCATTCAACTCTCCCCAAGCTCCATTAACTTTCCTCCTTCACAACCAATTCCCAAGACCCTCAAAAGATAAAAGGAAAGAACACAAGCGAACAAGAAGAAAACCATGAAAACCAATAGCAATATGACACCACAAACAAAGTGGCAAGGCCTTGCACCAGAGATAAAAAAAGCCATGAATCAATCACAAAAAATCACAAAAGACCAAAATAACAAGACTGGTAACAAACACCATGAATTAGTCCCCATGGTTCCCATTGGTTCCAAGGGAAAACTCAACTCGAGTCTCCTTCAATATTTCATGGAAAAATATTTTTCCATGCAATCCTTGCATAATACTTCCATAACCACATAACTATCAACACATAAATAAATACAACAATATACCTGTTATCTTACCTTTTGTGCCAAGCACACTTCCTTTTATTTGAACACATACATATATCATCTCTCAAGGGAATCCAATCCCTTGACAAATCCAGCCATAATTAGAAACCAACTATTATACCCCGTCAAATACATGTTCATCAATATAACACATGTCCACAATTCCATACAATATTAGGGTTAGGAAGACTTCATGTTTCCATGCAAAGCGCTCATTCATTTGGAATTGTAGTCCCCAAACATTTCCTAAGGAATTCTTACCCTATTCCTTTCTTTTGCCTTGCTGCAATTGAGTCCTACTATGTACTATCACATCACCCATCTGTTAGTTATATAAATGCATAAAATATTATCTTGTCATAATAATACCAAGCATGTTTCCCTACAACTATTCACACAATTCAATCACACGTTCCAAATATCAAGACATCATATCTATTAATTAATCAACCTCTACCAAGACTAACAACCATGTCATAATAAACTAATAGTCAAAATTATAATACTACAACTATCACCTACTGATACTCAAGTACACATAAGCGATCTCAACACATAGTGTGTTAGTACAACCATCTTAAAACAAGATCATTACTTCATGCATTCTTATATACACATGCTCATATCATGCAATTAATCAAACATTCAAACAAAAGATATACGACATAATGGGCATAAAACACTCAAACACCAAATAGAGGACATAATAAAACATTCTAACACCAAATAAATGGCATAAGAAAACTCATAATGTAATGTATCTCATGGGAGGCTATCTTGTCTGCACAATCAATCTAATTAGCATGATATAACTTCACAACATATCAACTCAATCATCAATAAGGTTATGATATCCATAATATTAAATAGCTAACATATTCACCTTGTTGTGTATATCCCCCCCTCCATTTAAATTTTGGCCACCAGCTTCCTTTGGGTCTGATTAAAACATCTTTCGTGGCCAAAGCTCTCCATTTTTGGTCTACCATTACTCTTTCCACCCAAAAATACACTGTGCAAAGGTTGAAATCCACATTTATAAAAATTATCAGGCCTAGCCCATACAACCGCAACACCTTTTGCTTGAATTCCCATAGGACCCGAGCGCAAAACCATACGCCAAAGGGAAAGGGGGCTTAAGGATAAACGTTTCGGGCGCACCTGCAACCGTTCGATCTCAGTCAAATCTACGGCCCGCAATCAATGCAGTAATATTTTGGGTATGTGTTATATTCTTTCCACGACTAAGGAAAATTTTGGTTCCTTAATTTTCGCTGGGTAGTCTGCGTCCATGGTTTTGTGCATGGTTTTGCACATGGTTTTGGGGTTTGATGGTTTTCGGCCCCTGGTATTTTTGTAGATCCAGTCAAGGGAACTACGGTTATGTTCTAATCCAGGGTTAATGGATTGGGGTTTATGTATGCTTCGGCATGTATATATATGTGTTGTAACACTAAAAGGAATATAATGAAAAATCAAGCTGGTTGTCCCGATTTGGGATCCGGGGGAAAATCTCTGTGTTTATCTGTTTTATGTTTTATGCTCTCGCTATTGTTTATTTTCTGTTATAAGATTCGTGTGTAGATAATTTCTGTTCAGGGTTAAAACCTACATTTGGAAACAGAGTTGTTTCAGCTTCAAGGGGATGCCTTTGCTGCTGAGGGTTTTTTTCTCGGGCCTGAGGTAGACCATGTTCAGTGGGAGATCTGCGGGATCCATTCTTGCAATGAAAGAAGATGGTGAGCGGTGGAAAGATGGAGATCGAGAAATTTAATGGTCAGAGTTTTGAGTTGTGGAAGCTCAAGATGGAGGATTTGCTGGTGGATAAAGATCTGTGGATCATGGTAGATCCAGGTACTAAACCAACGACAATGGCAAATGAAGACTGGAAGAAACTAGATCGGAAGGCTAAGAGCACAACACACAAAAGCGATTCGCACGTTGAATGGTCCTGTGGTTACTGAGAAGAATTTGTGGGAAAAACTTGGGACTTTGTACCAATCTAAGTCTCTGGTGAATAATTTGTTCCTGCGAAAAAAGTTGTATAACCTGAGCATGAAGGATGGAGACTCGGTGACAGAGCATCTAAATGCCTTCAATACCGTGGTAAGTCAGCTGTCATTTGTTGATATTAAAATCTCAGATGAAGATAAGTGCATCAGTTTGTTGTGTTCTCTACCAGACTCGTGGGACAGTCTGGTTATTGCAATAGGTAGCAATACAACTACCTTGAATTTTGATGATATTGTCTCAGCCTTGTTGTCGGAGGAAATGAGACGGAGAAATATGGAGGGTCAGAATGGAGATGCCTTATTTGTATGAGGAAGGTCCCAAAATAGAAACAAGAATAAGGTTTCGAGTGGGAGATCTAAATCTAGAGGGAGATCTAAATCTCCTGGAAAGTTTGTAAAGGTGTGCTGGAAATGCGGAAAGGAAGGACACTACAAAAAGGAATGCAGATCTAAAGCTCTTGAGAAAGGAAAGGGATCTGATGAAGCTCCTTCTGCAGAGGCAAAAACCACCTCGGATGAAGGTGGGGATGTGTATTTGGCTTCTTCTTCAAAAACACATGTAGATCATGAGTCATGGTTGATTGACTCAGGTGCATCCTTTCACTTCACTCCCCATAGGGAGTGGTTCTGCGAGTATGAGAAATATGATGGTGGTGATGTCTTCCTAGGGGATGATAGGAGGGCTAGAATCATCGGACGTGGAAAGGTCAAGATGAAGCTGCAAGGTGGAAGGATTAGAACACTTCCTGGTGTTCTGCATATTCCTGCATTGGCTAGAAATTTTATTTCTGTAAGCAAGATGGATGATGCAGGTGTAAAAACAGTGTTCGAGAAATATTCCTACAAGATGGTTCGGGGAGAAATGGTACTAATGCGGGGAGTTCGGACTGGAACTCTATACAAGCTAGAAGGTAGCACTGTTATTGATGGGTGTAATAGTTCTATGGTTCCTGAAAGTGGAGCGGAAAGCCTAGCTGTCTCTGGAGAAAAGACCATGTTATGGCATCAAAGGCTTGGACATATTGGAGAGAAGGGCCTTCAGATACTGCACAAAAATGGTATGGTAGAAGGTATGTTTGATTTTTCTCTGGATTTCGATTTCTGTGAACATTGTGTATATGGGAAGAAGAATCGGGTGAGTTTTCCTTCTGGTGCTAAGAGGGCAAACAAGATATTAGAACTTGTGCACAGTGATGTGTTTGGGCCTGTGTCAGTTCCATCACTGGGAAAGTCTGTGTACTATGTTTCATTCATAGATGACTTCTCAAGGAATACATGGATATATTTGTTGAGGAATAAATCTGAAGTCTTTGACAAATTTAAAGAATTTAAGGCTCTGGTGGAAAACCAGACAGAGAAGAAGATAAAGGCGCTGAGGACAGATAATGGTGGGGAGTTCTGCAAGAAGGAATTTGAAGAGTTCTGTAAGAAGTGTGGTATAGCACTGCAGAAGACTACTCCATACACACCTCAGCAAAACGGAGTTGCAGAAAGAATGAACAGAACACTGATGGAAAAGGCAAGAAGCATGCTCAGTGGTACCGGGTTAGGACAAGAATTCTGGGCAGAGGCAGTGGAGACTGCATGTTACTTAGTTAATAGATCACCTTCATCAGCGTTGGAGGATAAGACTCCACATGAGGTATGGACCGGTAAGAAACCCTCTCTTTCACATCTAAGGGTATTTGGATGTGATGCATATGTACATGTTCCAAAGGAGAAAAGGACCAAGTTGGATAATAAATCTGAAAGGTGCATCTTTATTGGGTATAAAGATGGTTTAAAGGGTTACAAGCTTTGGAACCCAGAAACAAGGAAGGTTGTGTACAGCCGAGATGTGGTGTTTAGAGAAGTGAAAGATGTTGTTAAATATGAAGTCCTACCAAAGGAACCTGAGAAGATAGAGTTTGAGCTAAAGGAGGATGAATCAGACTCTACAACAGAAGAAGACTCAGAAGATGAAGAGCCACAAACTCCAGCTTTGAGAAGATCAGTTCGGGAAAGAAGGCAACCAGAAAGGTATAGTCCATATGCTTTCTGTTCAGGTTTTGCCTTAACTATAACTGATGATGAACCTAGAACTGTCAGGGAGGCAGTAGATTCAGAGGATGGAAAACTCTGGAAGGAGGCCATGGTTGATGAAATGGCATCCTTGCACAAAACGATGCATGGGATCTGGTGGAGTTGCCAGCTGGAAGGAAGCCCATTGGGAGCAAATGGGTGTTTAAGAAGAAGATGAATGTAGAAGGCAAGGTGGAGAAATAAGAAGTTCGTTGGATTTTATATCTCAGAACTGAATTGGGACGCCTATGATATTTTCTCTTGTTGCCAAAGTTACTTTATTGATTACTTTTATCTGCTAATGCATTTGATTTTACATGTACCATGGATGTGAAGATGTGATTTCTTCATGGATCTTGGGAAAGAGGAGACTCATATGAAGCACTCAAGGCTTTATGTGAAGTGGTATGAAAGAACTGGAAGGTGGTGTCATGAAGTCTTCGATAAGAAATGAAGACAGAAGATGTAATGCAGAATTTTATTGACGATATGAGGACTGGCTCTCACTGCAAGCAAGGAGGATCATTATGTTTATTTTAGATTAATTGGTGACCGTGTTATTTATTTGGTCTTGTATGTGGATGATATGTTTTTGATTGAAAATGACAAAGAAATTATCCAAGATTTGAAGACCCAACTGTTCTCCAAATTTTACATGAAGGATATTGGTGCTGCAAACTGTATTTTGGGCATGGAAATTAAGAGAGATCGGGTAAAGAGGAATCTTTGGTTAAACCAGAGGAGGTATGTCGAGACTATGCGGCAGAGGGTTCAATATGCAGATAGTAAAGTGAATGCTCCTATTCCCGTAGGTGTAAAGCTGTCTGTTCAACAGTGTCCCAAGACACAAGAAGAAGAGGAGTAAATGTTCTGCGTTCCATATGCAAGTGCAGTGGGTAGCCTGATGTATGCAATGGTCTGTACTAGACCAGACATTGCACATGCAGTGGGAGTATTGAGCAGGTTTATGTCAAACCCGGGGAAGGAGCATTGGACAGTAGTGAAGCGGGTTTTCAGATATTTACGTGGCACTAGTGATTATGGCTTGTGCTACCAGGGAAGACCAGGATTGGAAAGAATGTTGGACATTCATGTTTTTGTTGATGCAGACTGGGCTGGAGATCTGGACCAAAGAAGATCTACAAGTGGGTATGTGTTTAGCCTATTTGGAGGCGCAGTCAGTTGGATGAGTAAAATACAGTCTGTAGTGGCTCTTTCAACTACAGAGGCAGAATACATAGCAGCCACTCATGTAAGCAAGGAAGCAGTTTGGTTGCAGATATTGTGTTCAAGTATGGGGTTGGTACAACAAGCTATAAGGATAGATTGTGATAGCCAAAGTGCAATTTTCTTGGCTAAGAACCCTGCTTATCATTCAAAGACAAAGCACATTGATGTTCAATATCACTTTGTTAGAGATATGGCAATATATACCATAAATTTGGAAGATGGTTTGTGTTGTGCATATCAGCCCTCCTATTTAAATTTTGGCCACCAGTTCCCTTTGGGTCTGTTTAAAACATCTTTCGCGGCCAAAGACCTCCATGTTCGGTCTACCGTTATCCTTTCCGCCCGAAAAATACACTATGCAAAGGTTGGAATCCACGTTTATAAAACATATCGGGCCTAGCCCACACAGCCGCAGCACCTTTTGCTTGAATTCCCATATGACTTGAGTGGAAGAACCGCGTGCCTGACCGAGAAAGAGCTTGTCGCCTCATGTTTCCGGGCCAAATCATAGTCGTCCGATCCAATTGCAAATCTACGGCCCCCAATCAACGCAATAATAGTGGTCCCCGGACCTGAAAACCAGCAGTTAATTCCGCACCACCTCCACCAAGCCGGCAGGTTTTAACCAAATGCCAGCAATTCCATAAATCGCGTGACGCATGTCCCTGAGTACGGCGTTCAAAACCGCTTTTTCGCGCGTTAAAGGTTGGTCAATGGCCGGGTAGCGGAATTCACCCGCGCTGTTGGATCTGTTAGCCTCAATCCAACGACGGATATCCTCCGGACATGCCCATGCATTATCCCGTGTCTGTCGTGTCCCGTGGCCCACCATTGCGTCGCCCCCACCATCTTCGAGCCGTTGATTTGGTTTCAAAATCCGACGGTCCAAGTCGTGTTCTCCTCCACCTGTTGACCCCACCGCCACATCATTCTTCCATTTGTCCTTCGTACACCCATGTGTCATATTCCCATGTGTCTGTGGCATTTTCCCCGCCGAATATATATATATGTGTTTTCGTTCATAATTCATCATTTTATTCAGTCATCACGTTCATATTGTTTTACGTGGAAAATCCGCATTCTGTCTGTTTATCAAAGCCTTCATTGTATTTCCTCCACCACCCTGCGTGTTTTCGTCATCTGTCCATATCTGCGATGTCATCACCCTCTCCACCTCCATGCCCCTTGCTCCTGAGTCTGGTTTTTCTAATGTATTGGTGGATTTTGCAGGGTTTCAACAAACAGAAAGATGTTTTAATTCACAGTCTTGGCTGCAGCAATAGAGCATCTCAGAAGGCGATTCAATTGAAGCTGTCATTATGAAGAAGGGTCCTAAAAGCCGCCATGATAAGACATCCATTGCAGGAGCAAGATTTAAAATCTTTCGAACTCTCCAAGGACAATTTAAAGATGCCGGTTAGCATATGGGGATATAAATGTTCCAGCAAAGAACAAAAACAAAGAATTAAAGATTTCAACAACCTCATTGAAGATTATGAGCTCGTATCTGGTGTTAAAAGACAAGGGTATCGGACCAGAGATTTTCTAGATCAAGCCGAGGGTACAATACATTAAAAATCATACCCTACAAATTATATTTCAGCTGATTTTCTTCTCAGGAAAGTACAAAAGGTTCATGAATATTTTCTCTTATGCCGTGTCTCTGAAGAGATCTTCTTCCCAGTTCATTTATTCTTGCAAGCAACCTCAAGGTTTTATTGCAGCAGATTTTCCTCTTTCCGCAAAAGGCAGAACATTGTATATTTTATTATTTGTGTCTTGTTCATGAGGAGATTTTCATCCTCAGCATTTATTTCTGGAGGTAAATTGTAAAGTACAGTCATTTATAGTTAGTCATTCACAGTGTGGGCGCGAAGGTTTCCGCCATTTTGTTCAAAATAAGTCATTAAATGTGTTCCATCTACCTCCTTCTCGAGAATTCTCTATCTTTTCTATAAAGACCCAGAAATAAGAGATTAGAAGGGTTCTAGATTTCTATCAGCAGACTGTGCAGTGAAAGGCTTTTGTATACGTTCTGTAAAATTTCTGTATGAAGGCTCAGAGCCCGTAGGGTCTCAGTGAGGAGGAGTTATAACTGTAATGAGGATTCTGGTCTTTGGTATCTCACAATATGTAATTTTCTCTTATGTGTTAATATAAAATCTCATTCCATGCTATTTATCTTCTTGTATCATGTTCTAGAATGCGAGTGGCTCACTGGTCTTAAGTAAGGATTCATCCTAGTTGGTGCCCATACTTGGATTAGTCAAGCGCTTTAAATAGGCCTAGTCATGATATACCGTTCCATGTTCATTTCATCCATATTTTCTGCTATATTAGTTACTTGAGGAGGGTGCTTTTAAAACGCCATTGTCATGTATGGATTCTTAGTTGGATAAGCCCATATGTGGTTTTGTTGTGTATCTGGGTATCAGCCTCATGTTAACTAGTATCTTCTCCATGTTTCTTCACCGCATCCACTTTCTGATATTTGATTTCTGTGGCATATTATTTGAACTGGCCCTCTTTGCAGTAAGTTGTCTCTTAACTGTCTGATGCCTTTGTGTTGGAGTTTTGCATGATGTTCATACATTATTCTTATCTTTGTATCAGCTTCTGAGAGAGATTGGTCCCATTTAAACTAATTTCCTTGTTCAACAAGAGATAGTAAGAGAGCTTTTGGATTGACAACCCAAGCTATATGATGAGCTCCTTGCTATATTAAGATGTCCTAGGCACTGGTCTATGGCAACTCTATACTGTATCTAGGGGTGACAAAATTGTCCACAACATCTTTCTGGCGCCGTTGCCGGGGATCGAATTTGAGAATATCAGTTTCCCTGGGCCTCGAAAAATTGTTTTCACTCTCTAATCAGGTGAGCACAGAGAGTTGAAGAGTTGTATATCTCTCACCTTGGCGACTCCACTGCTTTCATTTGATAAATTTATTGGTAGTCCTGGCTCCTCGTAAGCCACATTTGAGGTCAGATACATCTCAGTCAAGGATACCTTACGTGTCTGACCCAGAGAAGATCATTCATAAAAGAGTTTGGAAGGAGAGGAAATCAGTTCGTGCTGAAAATCCTGAATATTCTGTTGAAGATTATCCGCCCTCTTCTTCTCAAGAGATCAAAACAGAAAAACCCGAGTTTTACTCAGAAACTCCACGTAGAGGAAGTGCCTGGATTGAAGAAGAATCTCATCCTACTCCCGAGGCCGAGGAAATTAAAGAAGTTACAGAAGTAGCTGCTGTTAACCGTGAATTATTCTCAGCTACACCTCAGGCTTCTGTACAAATTATTCCCATTGTTATACATACTCCACTTCCTCCTACTCCCCTTCCTTCATTTGTATCTCAGACTGTTGCACAACCTCCACCTCCTCCAATGGCTAATGTTCCTGCTTTTCTACTGAACAAGTATGCTCCACTGGCCTTACCCCAAGTGCTAAATGATATGCCACAGGATTATTTGAAGATTCTGCCGAGATTTAATGGAGAAAATGAAATTGATGCTCAGAAACATCTTGATACTTTTTTCTCTTTTGCAGAAAACTTAAATGTTGAACATTTGGACGTAGTCTTAAGATTATTTGTTCAATCTTTGGAGGGTGAAGCCAGAAAATGGTTTAAGACATTGGGAAATCGTTCTGTGACCACCTGGGACGAGATGGAGAATAATTTTCTCAGAAAGTGGGGAGAAAAGAAAGATTATGGTCCGTGTCTTACTGAATTTAATACCTTGAAGAAGAAGAAAAATGAAGGAGTATCAGAGTTCATTAAAAGATTCAACAAGTTATACTTGAGCCTGCCTCCTGAAATGAAGCCCCATGAAGCAGCTGCCAAGATAGTTTTTATAGCAGCCTTTGATTTTGACTTTGGATTCTCATTAAGAGAAAGAAAACCTGCCACTTTAGATGATGCCCAGTCAGATGCTCTGGAGCTGGAAGCAAACTTTGCCTCCACCGGGAAATTGAAGGGAAAAATTGAACAAGATACTAGGAGGAGAGGTAAAGAAGAGGTTTCCACCTCTAATCAAGATAAGGATTCAGATAAAATGGATGAAATAAGAAAAATGATAAAGAAGATGGTCAAGCTTGAACTGGAGGCTAAGAGTGCAGCTCCCAAGAATTACTATAATGCTCCAAACAGAGGATACAATCCCTAGTATAAAAGACCCCCATTGCAAATATTGCCTAGAGAGGCAAAGGAGCAGCAAGATCAGGTACCACATTCATTGTACTTGGAAGGCCCAGCAGATGACTCCACTGAAGACGCCGCTTATGGATTAGAAGATTCAAATCTTGCCTTTTCAAATAATGATGATATAGAATGCCCATTGCAAGACGAAGAAGAAGAAGCAGAGATTGACCATTATTGTAAGCAATTTGCTGATTTCATGCAAGCACAATTCAATGTAAAGTATGATCTCAGGTCTTCAAGGAAGAGGACCCGAACTCAAGATCAAGAAGAGGAGCCACCTCAGAAAGAAGCACCTGCTCAGAAGGAATCAGCAACAAAGAGAAACATAGAAAAAGGTAAGAGTCCTCTAAATGCTCCCTTGCAGCCTAATGATCATATTCCTTCTTCTTCAAAAATAGTCAGTCCACCTAATACTGAGTCAGTGTCAAAAGAAATTAAACCTTCAGCTGAAAATAAAGAATTTAAAGAAGTTGTGATAGAAAAGCCCCCTTCTGCTTTTAATTTGCAAAAAGAACTTGAGAAAATTAAGATTCCAGTCCCCCTGACCGAACTATTAAAACAGCCTGTATACCGGTCTCAAGTTGCTTCCTTCATGCTTCCTCCTGAAATACCAATTGTGCCTGATAGTCTAAACCTTCAAGAAGAAAGACCCATGGTATTCTTCGGCCCACATGTTGAGGAAGTAGATCCTTCTACTCCTCCTTTTTATGTGTCTCTAGTTATTCATGACCTGCTGTTACACAATTGTATGTTAGATTCTGGGGCTTCCCATAATATTATGCCTCTGTCTGTCATGGAACAACTAGGACTGCAAATTACAAGACCATATAAAGACCTATATTCATTTTATTCCAAAAGAGTTAAATGCTTGGGAATGATTAAAGATTTAGTGGTCAATTTGGCCCAAATTCCAGCAAAGAGTGTGGTCATGGACATTGTGGTTGCTGATATCCCAGCCCGCTTTGGCATGCTGCTGTCAAGGTCCTGGGGTACAAAAATTGGTGGGTCAATCAAATTGGATTTGACATATGCTACTGTCCCAGTCTTTGGAGGCCAGGAGAGGAGGTTATACAGGGAGACTAGATTTGTTAAAATGGTAACCAAGGCTGACTGCTCAGAGAATTCCCCAGTTTATAACAAAGAGGGAGACTTCTCATGTTTAATGTTAGAAGAAAATCAAAATTATGCTCATGAGCCCCTTTTTGGTCAAATCCAAGCTGAGCAGCCTAAAGAGGACCAGGAATCAGAAATTTGGACTTTGCATTTTGATGGGGCAAATTCAAGGGAAGGCAATGGAGCTGGGGTGTTATTAATCTCTCCCACAGGAAAATGGGTGCCACTATCCTTTAAATTGGAATATGAGACTAAAAATAATGTAGCGGAATATGAAGCACTTTTATTGGGACTACAGACAGCTAGAAACATGGGCATCCAAAGTCTAAGAGTCATGGGAGACTCTGAACTAGTGGTAAGGCAGATTAGAAATCAATGCCAAACTAAGCATCCACGGCTGAGAGCTTACAGAAACGAAGTATGGGACATGGTGGAGAATTTCTTCTCAGCATTTAACATACAGTTCATGCCCCGGGAGCAAAACAGAATAGCAGATTCTCTTGCTGTAGCTGCCAGTACATTCCGTCCTCCTCAGAATCCACTTTTAAGATACGAAGTGGAGGTACGTTACAGACCATCCATTCCAGATAATATAAAGCATTGGCAGGTATTTGAAGATGATGAACATATGAAGAGATTCATGGAGACAGTGGGAGAATTCTCCAATATGGAGATTGATGATAATGAGGAGGAAGAAGTTGAAAATATTGCAGAAAACAGATGGGAAGAGAAAATAGCAGGTAATAGAGTGCTGCAGCTGAAAGGTAATATTATACCTAGACGGCTGGTGCCTCTAGAAAGATTATTTAACAAAGATGACGTTCCATTGCAGCCAAACAAGGTGAAAGAAGAAGATCAAGTGGGAGATTTGAATCTGGGTACTTATGCTGATCCCAAAATTGTAAAATTATCTAAAAGAGTCCCAGAAGAATATAAAGAAAAATATTTGAAGTTGTTTCAATCTTATAAAGATGTATTTGCTTGGTCCTATCAGGACCTAAAAACTTTTGATGTTAATATAATGCAACATAAAATTCCTTTGAGGGAAGATGCAAAGCCTTATAAGCAGAAGCTCAGACAGATAAATCCTCTGCTGCTTCCCTCTATTGAAAAAGAAATCAAGAAGCTACTGAAGGCTAAAATAATTGTGCCATTGAGATACTCAGAATGGGTAGCAAACCTTGTTCCTGTTCGGAAGAAAAACAGAGAAATAAGGCTGTGTGTGGATTTCAGGAATTTAAATAGAGCTTATTTAAAGGATAATTATCCACTGCCTAAGATGGACTACATCCTGCAGAAAGTGGTGGGAGCATCCAGAATGTCAATGATGGATGGTTTTTCTGGCTATAATCAGGTAGCTGTGTTCCCAGAAGATCAAAAGAAGACTGCTTTTACCACACCATGGGGAACATTTATGTACGCCAGAATGCCATTTGGATTAATTAATGCAGGAGCTACTTTTCAGAGGGCAATGGACATAGCCTTTGTTGGAGAGCAGGACAAGTTTTTGGTGGTATATCTTGATGATATCACAGTGTTTTCAAAGAATGATGATGAGCATATTGAGAATTTAAGAAGAACTTTTGAAAAATGCAGAAGGTATGGCCTATCCCTCAATCCTCAAAAATCTCTATTTGCATTAGATGAGGGAAAACTCTTAGGGCACATTGTAACTAAAGATGGTGTGAAAATAGACCCTAAGAGAGTTGAAGTAATAAATAGTATTCCTTTAACCAGGAATAAGAAGGAAGTACAGGTGTTTTTAGGCCGAATTAATTTTCTGAGAAGGTTTATTCCTAACTATGCTGAGATAGTTAGGCATATAACTGATATGTTGAAAAAGGATAATGAAGTAAGATGGTCCCAGGAGTCTAGAGATGCATTCACCAGGATAAAACAGGCATTTTCTGAAGCTCCTGTGTTAGCTGGTCCAGATTATGCAAAGCCATTTATGATATTTTCATTTGCATCACCCCATACAATTGCTGGAGTATTGTTGCAGAAAAATGAAGATGGATATGAGCAGCCTATAGCTTTCTTCAGTCAAGTGCTGCATGATGCTGAATTAAAATATAATATATTGGAGAAGCAGGCATATGCCCTGGTAAAGTCCCTTAAAGCTTTTAGAACCTATGTTTTGCAATCTCACATTACTGCATATGTTCCCACAGCAGCTGTCAAAGACATTCTTGTTCAGGGGGATAGCGAAGGTAAAAGAGGAAGATGGATTGCAAAAATACAGGAGTATGATTTGGACATAAGACCTACTAAGTTGATTAAAGGACAGGGACTTGCTAAAATGTTATCTGAATCAAATCATCAAGCCTTGGGCATTAATTTATCCATGATAGCAAATGAAGAATCTGAGAAAGGAGAAGAACAGCAAGGACTAGAGATGGCCACTCAAAAGGTACACAAGAAATATCTCACTAGTCCTTGGTATAAAGAAATAGTTGAATATCTTTTAACACTAAGCTGTCCTCCAAGTTGTGATAAGATAAAATACAGAGCTGTAAGAATGAAATCCCATAAATACATAATTGCTAATGGACAGCTATATTGGAGAGACCCTTCAGGTATATTACTATTATGCCTCACAGAAAATGAAGTGGAGAATATAACAACAGAATTTCATGAGGGAATTTGTGGAGGGAATTACAGCTGGAGGGCTACAGCTCATAAAATCCTGAAGGCTGGCTTCTACTGGCCAAAATGATTTACAGATGCTTTTGCTTGGGTCAGGGCATGTGACAAGTGCCAAAGATTTGCAGAAAGACAGAAATTAGCAGCTTTTCCCTTGATTCCTATTCATGTAAATGAACCATTTCAGAAATGGGGATTAGATTTCATAGGGGAAATACATCCCCCATCAAGTGGCCAATATAAATGGATACTAACAGCCACAGATTATTTCACAAAATGGGTGGAAGCCATACCTACAAGAAATGCTACAGATACTGTGATAATCAAGTTTATGGAGGAAAATATCATATCAAGGTTTGGCTGTCCTGCTAGGATTGTGACTGACAATGCACAGGCTTTCAAGTCTGCCAGATTTGTAAATTTCTGCCAACAGTATAACATCATATTGACCCATTCCACAGCATACTACCCCCAGGGAAATGGTTTAGCAGAGTCTTCTAATAAAACCCTGGTGAGGGCCCTAAAGAAAACAATAAATGAGAATCAGAATAATTGGGACTCTCAATTAAAATTTTCTCTATGGGCGAATAGGATAACCAGCAAAAGAGCAACAGGGAAATCTCCCTATGAATTGGTGTATGGGCGAGCAGCATTGTTTCCTGTGCAATTGGCATTGCCGGTAGCACGTTTTATGCAGGAAAGCCAGGAAGAACCAGATGACATGATCAGAAGGATTAATCAATTGGTCGAATTAGAGGAAACACAGAACCAGGTAAATCAAAGATTGATAGAATATCAGGAGAAAATGAAGAATGTATTTGATCGGCATGCGAAAGACAGGAAATTCCAAATTGGAGACCTGGTTCTCAGATGGGACGTTCGAAGAGCAGAGAAAGGCAAGCATGCTAAATTTGACCCGTTGTGGTTTGGCCCATTCAAAATTGTGAATCAAGGAGGAAACAATACTTCCATGTTAGAAAACCTACAGGGTGCTCTGTTGGGCGCCCCTGTGAATGGCCAATTCCTCAAGCCATACTTTCAATTCTGATCCAGGCTGGGAATGCCTGTTGTATTATATTGTATATAAGTTGTTTTAGCTTTTATTTTTATAAAGAAAGGATGCTGGAAAATTATCCGAAGAAACGCAGAGGAATCGAAAAATAGGATGTACATATAGAAATGTTCAGTGATCTGCGTGTTCTCGACATGTCCAGGGATGAACATGCCATCCCCAGATGGAGCCGATGTTGTACATATTGACCCCTGCATATGAATTTTTGGTCCGCTGCCTTTTCCGAATCTATTTCAAATCTCTGCCGTGGCCTAAAATCCTCATGCTCCTGTATGATATTACCATCCCCGCCCGAAAAATCCGCCCTGCAAAGGTTAAAACCCATAATTTAAAACTTATCGGGCCTAGCCCCAAAGATTTTAGCCTTCCATGTTTTGGTTACCATATGACCCGAGCGCAAAACCATATGCCAGGGGAAAAGGGGGGCTTAATGATAAACGCTTCGGCGCATCTGCAACCGTCAGAACAAAACCAATCGACGGCCCGCAATTAAAACATCCGTGGTGGCCCCCGCGCGCAGAAAACCAGTGGTTAATTCCGCACCACCTCCACCGAGCCGGCGGTTTTCAACCAAACACCAGCGATTCCACAAATCGCGTGAAACGTGTCTTTGGTACGAGCCCAAAAAACCACTTTTTCGCGCGTTAAATGTTGAACAATGGCTGGGCAGCGGAACTCACCCGCGCCGTTGGATCTATCGGCCTCAATCCAACGACGGATATCCTCTGAAGCTGCTCGCACGTTAACCTGTGTTCGTTGTGTCCCGTGGCCCACCATTACACCGCTCCCATCGCCTTCGAGCCGTTGATATGTCTTCCAAAATATGACGGCCCAGAATCCAGTCTTCTCTGTCTGTTGACTCCGCAGCCACGTCATCCACCCACCTGTCCTTCGTACACACATGTGTCGATCTCGCGTGTTCATAGTATTCTTCCCCACCATACATATATATATGTGTGTGTTTTTCTATCATTCTCATCGTTTTATCTAGTCATCACGTTCATACTGTTTACATGGAAAATCTACATTCTCGTCGTTCATCAAAGCCTCCATTGTTTTTCCTTCGCCACCCTGCATGTTCCTATCAGTCAGCTATGTCCTCACCGCCATTATTGTCGACACCTCCCCATCCATCACACTTGTACCTGATTTTTCTAATGTATTGGTGGATTTTGCAGGGTTTCAACAAATGGAAAGATGTTTTAGTTCACAGTCTTGGCTGCACCGATAGAGCATCTCAGAAAGCATTTCAATTGAAGCTGTCATTATGAAGATGGGTCCTGAAAGCCGCCATGATAAGACATTCATCGCAGGAGCAGAATTTAAACTCTTTCGAAATCTCCAAGGACAATTTAAAGATGCCGGTTAGCGTATGGGGATATAAATGTTCTTGCAAAGAAAATCAGCAAAGAATTAAAGATTTCAACAACCTCATTGAAGATTATGAGCTCATATCTGGTGTTAAAAGACAAGGGTATCAGACCAGAGATTTTCTAGATCAAGCCGAGGGTACAATACATTAAAAATCATACCCCACAGATTATATTTCAGCTGATTTTCTTCTCAGGAAAGTACAGAAGGTTCATGAATATTTTCTCTTATGTCGTGTCTCTGGAGAGATCTTCTTCCCAGTTCATTTATTCCTGCAAGCAACCTCAAGGTTTTATGGCAGCAGATTTTTCCTCTTTCCGCAAAAGGTAGAACATTGTATATTTTATTATTTGTGTCTTTTTCATGAGGAGATTTTCATCCTCAGCATTTATTTCTGGAGGTAAATTGTAAAGTACAATCATTTATAGTTAGTCATTCACAATATGGGCGCGAATGTTTTCCGCCATTTTGTTCAAATCAAGTCATTAAGTGTGCTCCACCTACCTCCTTCTCTAGAATTCTCTATCTTTTCTATAAAAACCCAGAAATAAGACATTAGAAGGATTCCATATTTCTATCAGTAAACTGTGCAGCGAAAAGGCTTTTGTATACATTTTGTAACACTTATGTATGAAGGTTCAGAGCCCGTAGGGTCTCAGTGAGGAGGAGTTATAACTGTAATGAGGATTCTGGTCTTTGGTATCTCACAGTATGTAATTTTCTCTTATGTGTTAATACAATATCTCATTTCATGCTATTTATCTTTTGGTATCATGCTCTAGAATGCGAGTGGCTCACTAATCTTGAGTAAGGATTCATCCTAGTTGATGCCCATACTGGGGTTAGTCAAGCGCTTTAAATAGGCCTAGTCATGATATACTGTTCCATGTTCATCTCATCCATATTTTCTGCTATATTAGTTACTTGAGGAGGGTGCTTTTAAAATGCCATTGTCATGTATGGATTCTTAGTTGGATAAGCCCATATGTGGTTTTGTTGTGTATCTGGGTATCAGCCTCATGCTAACTAGTATCTTCTCCATGTTTCTTCACCGCATCCTCTCTTTCTCCATATTTGGATTGTGGGTATATGTTTAACCGGCCTCTCTTTATGTGAAGTCGTCTCTTAACCGTTCGATGCTCTCGTATTGGCTTTACATGATGTCCTCACACCATTCTTGTATTCCTATATCAGCCCTCGAGAGAGATTGGTCCTATTTTAAACTAATTTCCGGTTCAACAAGAGATAGTAAGAGAGTCAATTAATAACCCAAGCTATATGATGGAGTTCTTGTGTTATATTAAGATGTCCTAGGCAATCGGTCTATGGCAAGTATAGCCGTCTCTAGGGGTGACAAGATTGTCCACAACAGGATTAAACCCTGCAATGACATGATTAAAGAAAAAAAATGTAGTTTATTGTCCTTTGTTTTTTAATGTAGGCATCGCTTTAGCCCATTTGGTAAAGTAGTCTATTGTGACAATAATATAACCATGCCCCCTAGATGAACGAGGGTTACAGGTCATGAATTCACTGCCCCATTTCGAAAATGGTCCCATAATAGAGATAACAGGATGCATTGGTGCTAGCGTTTTGTTCATTTTATGACCAAATATTTGGCACGCATGACAACTACTGACTGCGAGGATGTAATTGCAAAATATGGTAGGCCAAAAGTAACTGGTGCGGAGTATCCTCTGCTCGGTAGCGTATCCAGATAAGTGTCCACCACAAGCCCCAACATGACAATCATTTAAAACCTTTTTAGCCTCCTCATGAGTGAGGCATGACGATGAAGTGTATTCTCGACGATCAGATAATCTTTGGCCTGGTATCGAATACCTCATTGGTTAGAGCGAGAGGTATCAGGCCAAAAATTTTGGGTCTGGAGATAAATGATAAAATCCCCATACCAAGGATCAGATGATCCGATCAAAAACATAGACTCGTCAGGATTAGATGGTTCTGACGTAGTAGCAGTTCTATCAGAGCGAAGGTCACGGAAAATCTCAGCCAAAACCAAAGACTTATTTCACTTGGATTTGATGAATTCAAAATCAAATTCCTACAAAAGGATAATCAATTTTGAATAGTTTCCCCCCAGAAATTGACGTGATAAGAAGTAAGTCATGGGGTTGCAATCTGAAATGAAAATGGTCTTCCGGAACATGATATAGTGGCGAAATATTTGGACAACTTGAACAACCACCAAGGAAATATTTTTTACATATGAATACTTCACTTCCATATCATTGATATTACGACTCAAATAATAGATCAGATGTTTTATCCCATTTTCTAGTTTGACAAATACCATAGCAATGGTCGTATGAGCCGTGATGATATATAAGAAATAATCACTCTGATAATTGGGGGGATAAATTAATGATGCCCGAACAAGTGTATCCTTGAGAGCATCAAAAGAATCTTGTGCAACTTGGTACCAATGGAGGAGAATCCCATTTTCAAGAGCTGAGTAAATTATTTAGCCATTTCAGCATTGTTGCGTATGAACCTCCTTAGGAAGTTAGCCTTTCCCTGAATTTTCTATAAATGAAGAAAATTTGATGGCGCGGGAAAATCAAGAATGGTCTATATCTTCAATGGGTCTATTCGAATTCCTTATTTTGGGACGAAGAATCCAAGAAAATGACCAGAACCAACACAAAACAAACATTTATGTGGATTGAGGCATATTTTGTAGTGTCAGCAATGTAAAAATATAGCTCTCAAATGCATCGGGTGATCAGTTTGATTTCGTGAATGCACGGGTAAATCGTCTAGATAGGATTCAACAATGTGCTTGATGTCATTGAAATCATAATCCATTACTCTCTGAAAAGTTTCCCCATCATTCTTTAAACCAAATCGGAGTTTCCTCTAAGCGAATGTGCCCTAGGGATAGATGAATGTTTTCTTATATTGGTCTTCTGGGCTGATATTGATTTGATTATAGCTGGAAAATCCATCCATGAATGAAAATATTTCACATGTAGCACAATCGTCAATAATATAGTCCATAAAGGGTGTAGGATAGTTGTCTTTTGGACAAGAAAGATTGACATCCTGATAATCGACGGACACTCTGATGGTTCCTTATTTTTTCATAATAGGAACGATGTTGGAAACCCACTCAATTATCAGAACAGGGTAAATGAAACCAACACTCAAATTTTTTTCAACTTCTGCTTTAATGGCAACGGCCTTCTTCAAATGAATAGGACAAAGGCATTGACATATCAGCTTGACATTAGGGTACATCTTAATAGTGTGTTCAACGATACTAGTATCTATGCGTGGAATTTCCTCGTAATACCAAGAAAATACATCACAAAATTCATGAAAGAGAGAGAAATATGTTTCAAGTTATAATGGAGAAAAAGACACACCGACATGAATATTTTATACCACGCCAGGTTTGGTAAAAATATCGATAGAAATGGTTTCTTCAATATTTGATAAATTTCACTTGGAATCGATTGCATTAATAGGAAAAGAATTCGAAAAGAAACTTTTGATCGATGGTTTATATAGTTCACTAATATTATCTTCTTCATAATCAGGAATATAGGAATGATGATGATAATATTCCCATGGTTCTCCTTCTGACATCATGGTTTCCAGAATATTCTCATCTATCAAGAAAGTTGAGGAAAAAGGATCAGATGGAGTACCATAATCTAATGAACGATCTACCCAAACGACCAAAGAATGATTTTGGATTCGCTGCCCAAGCCAGATAGATTGATTTCTATGCCAACTCAATACGTTTGGGTGGCAAAAACTCATCCAACGTAACAATTTTAGAATCACCCGTACTCTTCCTTAAGCTAGATGGAGTGGAAGAGATCATGTAGCAGGTCTCTATACTGGAAATTTTTGCCGATGTCGCAGGTGGAGATAATGCAAAGGTTCCCATGAGAGTGGAATCCTTGAACAATCCTACACCAATGTTTTTAAGTGCGAGTTGGGGTGCAGAAACTAACCGAACACTTCTAGCTACCTGGGAATTGGATGCAAAGAAGGATAGTTGATTGATGACTGTGATAGAAAATTTATGTGGAAAGGAAATCATTCTAAAATATGTAGAAATGATCGCAGTCATAGCATATACCCATGGCCTTCCATGTAGAATATTTTAATCAAGGCTTCGTCATTGACCTCAACTTCAACATTCACTATTTTTCCCCTTAGTTCAACATGCAAGTTATTGATAATACCATAAGGCTTATATGTACGTCCGTCGAAAGCTTTCAATGTCGTTCGCGATTGAGATAGGCATGGCAAGCCAAGTGACTTCCAACAGTTTAGAGACATAATGCACGTAGATTATCTGTCATCAATAATAGTACAATGAACAAGGTGATTGAGAAAATTTACTTGGATAGAGAATTCCAATTATGTTGGTATTTGCGGCACATAGCTTGTATGATTAAAGACTAAAAGATTAGAATCAGTCGGATAAATTCCACCAATTGCTAAAAACAAAACCTATTTCTGGGAGGGACAATATTGTAGCACCTCAAGTGCTGACATAGCTGAAGGGGATTGAGCCAAATCTTCAACTATATTATACTTTTGAGCAGCTCTTTCTCAAGGATTAAATGTCAATTTATGAATGACTCCCTTCAGTGGCTTGATTGTCAATTGAGGAATAGCATGTGGCGATATCGATTCCGTGGACGAATTCATGGTCAAAGTAGTAGGTTTATTAGTAGCCTGACTACCGTAATATTTATTATGCGTTGACACCAAAACATTAGTCGATGGCTTTGTGACAGATATCATAAGCACTTGGGAACTAGAAGCTAGATCCGTAGCAACCAAATTTGTGTTCGGCTTCGGAAAAAGATCTATCAACACAGTTGATGCATGTGAGGCCTTAACCATTTTTGAGACTTCAAAGTGGTGAGGACAATCCTGAAAAACTTGTTCCTCAGTACATATTATGCAAGGGTAAATAGGTTTATGATTTTCCGACGATTAATTAGATGATCTTTCCTACAAGGTAGAAGTTTTTTTTTTCTTTGATTTCAATTTTTTCTTAGTTCTGGGTTGATTATCACTTTTTCCCTTGTCAAATGACATGAAATTGATTTCAGGATAAGGTGCAAGTAACGATCATATCATCTCTGACATGAGAGTCCTTTGATGGAAGAGGAACAGTAAAATTATATCTCGACACGTTAGGAATTTTCTCATAGAGCTTGCCAGACTGAGTATGGATCAAGTTTAAATATTGGGCACGAGAAATGACCTACTCTTCAGTGATGACACCACCCTTAACCACATCCTCAGTTATATATGGTAACATGGACTTAATGAACCACTCATCAAGGAGCTGATCAGGAACAAATGTCTTAACCATTGTACGACGACAATGCCACTCATGAATATGATCATAAATATGAGTAGCATTATTCTGTTTAAAATTATTCAATATTTCCTTTCTAGTTTCATATCGTATGGGTAAGTTGAAGTGAGTCAAAAATATAGTAGCTATG
Source organism: Pinus albicaulis (assembly GCA_034641835.2). NCBI lineage: Eukaryota > Viridiplantae > Streptophyta > Pinopsida > Pinales > Pinaceae > Pinus > Pinus albicaulis. The sequence continues at coordinate 1,459,059,383 of CM076570.1, forward strand.
GCAGTTAAAATATCAAAATAATCTCTAGGTAACTCAATATACCATTTTGCAGCAGGACCAATGAGCATACGCTGGAAAATACATAGTCGAATAGAGTCATCATTGAGGGAGTTAGATGAACACTAGAAATGATAAGTCATAACATGATTCGACGGGACTTCCCGAGGATTTCCATTGAACTTAGGAATATTCGAGGGTAATTTATGAGGTATCACCGGCCACCAAGGAGCATCGTTGATTGGATCATTGGTGAGTCGATTTAAATCCGCTAACTCTAAAGCTACAACAAAGGGAAACTGTCGATTGAGGTTGAGTTGAGAATAGCTAGGGTATGATGGAATTTCTTGGACAATAGGCCTTTGAGAACCATCATAAGAAATATGTTGCTGGTAACCCAGATAGGGTTTGTTTTGATAGGAAAATGCTTGAGGATTTTGTTGACCAAAACCTAGGTTCGATACTTGTTGAAATAGAGGTTGTCGCATTTGCACATGTGGCTTCCATGGGGTCTATCCACCAATTTTATAAACAAAATTAGGATAACTTGGATTTGGTTGTTGATAGGCATAACCTAGTTGTGGCTGCGACATCCCATAATATGGTAATCCAACTTGTGAATAAAAGATTCCAAATATAGGTGGTTGTTGTAGACCAAATGAAGGAGTTGGATTACGAGGGCCAAATACTTGATAGTATTGAGTTGAGGGACCCAATTGAGATGGTTGAGGAACAACAGTTTGAGCCTGTAATAGGTAAAGATGTATTAACCAGTGGAGTTGATGTGGGTGCAACAAGTTGAACCGGTTGATATGAGTGTACAACTATTTGTGGTTGGATAGGCAGAGTGGGCTGTCATTGACAAACATTCATTTTGACATTAGGATGACCAAATAATGAAGGATTATTGTCGAAGTGGGTGACCATAAGTTTCCCCCCAGCATGAGGAGTATAATAAGACATAAAATATTGTTCTCCAAATGCAGGGAATCCAGTTGAGATTGTACTGGATGGAATATACCTAGGTGGACTAGCTTGATATTGCCCTGATGATGGATATAAAGGATCAATTCATTTAGTAATAACTATATTTTTACCAGTTAGAATACCAGATGATGAGATTGGTGAATTCCATGGATTTGAAGGTGCACCAAAGAAAATTCTAGATAAATATTTATAACTTGATGGGACCATAGGGCAACCATATAAATATGACTCTGGTGAAGTTGTGAACATCGACGCAGTAGTGAGAGCAGGTGTTTTCACAATTGGAACAAATGGTCTAGCCAAATATGTTCATTCAGGCATGGTTACTTGACCAAACATATCCCATATTGGATCGACGGGAACTTTAATAGGCACAGGATCAAAAAAAGTAGAGGCAGGTGATTGAGGAAAATACTCGTACAGGTAAAGCTCCTCCCCAAAATGAGTTGGAGTTAAAGGTGTTTCATCTTGTGGTATTTCTTCAATCGAAATTAAACCAGGTGGAGGTATTTCACCGTCAGGTCTAAAGTATATTTCAAGAGGTTCACTGCATGATATGGGAGACTCAATGGCTAAAATAGATTGTGGGGCGAATGATATAGGAACAAATTCCGATCATTTGACTTCGAGATGCAGTTTTCTGGAAAAAAAAGGAGACGGGATGTGGATCAACTTCCAGTTGAACAACGCCGGGTTCGGGAGGTATGCTCTCACTGATTGGATGGATCGTGACCATAGGTAGCTGTGAGGACTTTGTCTTGACAATAGTAGATCAAACAAGATTTTTAGAAACAACTTTTTTCAACTCTAGTATATGTGAATATGATGCTTCACTAGAGGTACTGATGGTACTAGTTTCGAGCGATGTCACCTTTGTCGACTAGAAGTGACTTCCAATGGTAAAGGTGGTTTTAATGAAAGTCTACATGAAAAAAGGGGAAAGGGAGTTTCTCCTTCCATGATGACTAATTAATTTTATCACCAAAAACAAATAAACAAAATAAAAGGATAATGTTAGGCAAAGGGTTTAACAAGAAACTATGAACTGCAGAATTCGTCCTGGCGAACCAAGAAGTACGGGCAGGCAATCTCCCTGAAAGTTGTGTTCGGTGTATCAAAATTTATAAAGTAGCTGACTCAGCTCACTATGTATGTATAGTAACCTAAAGTTGTCCTCCCAAATATACCCAAAGGTACATGAAGGCCCAAGTCCATATTAGCGCTATCTAATGTGAAACCGCACAGTGAGAGCACCCATTTATACTTTTCGTACTACAACACCGCCCGATATACCTGAAGGTAAGCGGACGAGCTATGATATACTTACGTACATGGAGTGAGGTATCACACTTAGAATGTATATCAGACAATTAACGAAAGTTACTATGTTTAACGACGTTGGAACACGTCTCTAGCCTAGACATTCTAAATGTTATCGTTATGGTTCCAATGTTTTTTTAGGTAAATTGATGTAAATTTTAAGTTGATCTTGTTTATCAATATTCCTTTCAAGGTTCACCACGATGATGTGATGGAAATTCCTAAAAAGAAAACTAAAATGATAAGCAAACTTTTCACTTTTAGCTTCTTTAATGAAAATCCTAGCTACTAAAGGGAAAGAGCAATCAATTTTGAGACCAAACAACAAAGAGCACAAACTAATATGCAACTTTCCTAACTTTTTCTTATGCAAAACACACAATTCACTATATGAAAATGCATGCTTTTCTTTTTAGTCCCCTTAATGTGAATGAAAAAAAGGAAACTGTATGCATCAAATCAACATAAACAAATGCTTTCTTCTTTGAGAAACGATGAATTTAACAACAATTTATCTTTTAGGAAAAACAAAGAATGGAACTACAATTTTTCCTACAAGAATGAAGAATTTAATGACAATTTCCTTTACGAAAAGTAATGGATCTAATGCAGAAATAAAATACTTTGAATTTTATTTGTCAATGATAAAGAAAAACACCTAAAGAGATGTTGAACATTCTTACTTTTCAAAGGCAGAAGAATCAAGAAAATTCACTCGTCTCTATGAGGTATCAGACAATTGAAAACACAACAAACAAAAGGTTGAGTATGATGGCAATGAAAAATTCAAAGGGAATTTGGTTGGATAAGGGGAAAACACATTCTCTAAAGGGAGACAGTGCATTGCAAAGCACTGTTTCTTGACCAACAGAGCGTCGGGCATAACAGAGATTCAAAATTCAAGCTACTGAACACACTTCTAATGAAATTATTTGATTGAAAAGTCTAATAATTGATAGTATATGCTACTGGGTGGATAAGAAGAGGAAAAAACACTATGAAGGATAAGGAAACTCCCCAATTAAGTAGCCAATTTGTTATGCAGAAATATGAATTACGAATAAAACACATTCCCTCAATGTGGTGCTATGAATTTAGAACAATAGATCAAATACTTTGCAGACACTTTTTGTAAGAGTAAATAAACACACAAAAATATAGAGGAATCTTCTTGTGATGCAAGCGCTTCCTATTCTCCTTTTTTCGCTCTTGCTATAGTTTCCAATCCAACTTAGATCTCCATACTTGTCCCTGCAAGTATAAACACTAAACATCAAATAGATTGAAATATACAAATATCTATTTATCTTAATAAATTAAATCTATTAAACATGAAACATGTATATCAGTTAATAATCCATCGTATGAAAAGTAGAAACATAAAAAGATACTTATGTGGGAAAATGAGCAGGAATCTTTATTAATGGATAGAAGGAGGAGGTTACAACCAGTGATCGATTTGATGTCACCAACTCCAACATTCATCACAGACTCATCACAATAAACATGTCACCAGCAACATATCATTCCTATCACTCTCTCAATTGAGAATCCAACAACATTTCTTTACCAAAGTTCCTCCTTTCCTAGCACTAGGATCTGTGCTCAATTTATAGGGCAACTGAAGGTAGTTTCTTAATCAATGAATTTATAATCATAGGCAAGACATGTTCCCCAGCTCAGAGGTGTTAAATGGATAGATGGATTTGAATTTTGACACATATGGACTCTTCTAGAAGGCACTTTCCATGTGGAGATTCTGGAACAATAATAATTTCACTCCCATTTGACCAACGCACTCTTGAATGTCGGGAAGTGCTTTCCAGAGCACCCCTGAATGGAGGAATATACATATGCAAAGCACTTAGTCTCTTGAGAGGCTGCGTTGGTGAGCTCATAGGTGATATAACATATACTTCAAACCTTTGAAACCTTTCAATGGAAGTCATGGATGATTTGTTCTTTTCTTAGGGCATGTAGAAACTTAAATGATAGGGGATGATAGACATTATTTCATTGGTCTTGTGGATGATGTCCAGTTTTACCAAGTCATTGGGAATGATGCACAAAATTACTTATAACAAGTATCTTTAACAAACCCTGAGAAGGAGTGTTTCGGTCCCATCATGTTCAACGAGTCCATCATTGTTTGATGTTTTAATGATTTCAGCGAAGGTCTAACTAAGACCCTTTTCATATTTAAAGAGTTTGAAAAAGAGGTGAGGAAGAAAAATATGAAATTTTTTATTCATAGATATTCTCTTGAGTCTGAAAAGGAAGAAAAAAATACATAGGAGAACCTCTTACCCATGTTTGAATAAGGTATTCTTTTTTCATAAATAGTCTATCTTATTCTGGAAAAGGGTTAAAATTATACTAAGTAGATTCCTTTTTCATTTACTTTAATGTGTACAAAAATAAAAGTTCTCAGCAATATTTTCATTTTTAGGGAGTCTGAAAAGAGATGAAAGGTGACTTAAGGGTGTTCATTTCGTAGGTTTAAAGAGCCCGAAAAAACGATAAAAGTATGATCCCTGGTCAAAATGACCTGTTTCAGTTCTAACATCAAAAAATCCATATAAAAAAACTGCTATCCTACTCAAAACACCAACAAAATATTAAAAATAATTGTTTCATGATAAAACTGAGTCATATTGAGGTCAAGACATTAAAAAATTAGTGATGAAAATTACCATAAAATAGGAAAACAATAACTCATTTTTACCATTTCACATTTACCTCTTGGAGAGTGAGTTCTGAGTGTTTTTTCCCTCAATGTTCTGAAGCTAATTGTGACCAATCTAGTGGAAAATTTAAAGCTCTCTCACTTCCAGGTAGGATATAGAACCTTTCTCTTTCCTTTTATGGTAGCATTTTGTGATTTCATGTAAACTTTTCAAGTGTTTTACGACCCTACGACTGTAATTCCTCGTCGTAGGTCCAACACACACCGAGAAGGTCAAAAGGTGCATTAAAAAAGAGATAAATACACTGGGATAAGATTTTAAACACACTTTCTACCCTTTGGACAATGCGTTGGGCGCAATTCCCAGTCTTCATTTGCGTCTTTGCCTAAAAAATTCTCTGTTTTTTTTTGCAAGAAATTCACTCTATTGATTATTCTTATAATATTTCAAGTGTCTATTGAAACAAAATGGACTTTATATGGAGGGAAATAGAACATGAAGAATAATATTTGACTACAGTTAATGATCATACCATAACCGAGGCTTTAAGAGATTGTGGACTCTTAAAATTATTTTTACTTCCTTGTTGGACACCTAATCCTTCGAGGGTTAATGTGGAAGCTCAAGAGTCAAAGGAAGTCCAAGAGACCTTGGAATGTGGAGTCCACGAGTCATCATAATGTATTATAAATGTACATCATGTTAATGGTAATGGAATCCATGGTTATCTTCATCTTATGTCCATTATGTTTATGTGAGTGGGTCTAACATGGTACCAGTGCTGCAGGTGAGACTATGGAATTTTTAGATTCTTCCAGCTCTATTCTTGAAGTTCCTGCCCTTTTAACTCGCTCTTGCTCCTACCAGACCTACCTCTCTGCCTACTCCTAAAAAAACTATCCCCTCTCCACTGCAAAATCCTCTAACTGTACAGTTTAACATATGCTTTAGTATAAAAAATTGTGTCAATACAAACTCCTCGGCACCGGTCCTCAGAATACCACTATGCATTCTCCTCTCTTATTTTGATTCTCTTATCTTTTACACAACAAATTCAGTTGTTAACACCCACTGGGCACAATCAACCCTTCAGTTACTCGATCGACTCAGTTATCTCGGGGCTCCTTGCTCCTGCACTCTTCCCCCTTCGGCTCCCTCCATCTCATCGGCACTCCCTATTGGTGCTCCCTTCACACCACTAACTCTCACCTACCCCGGCATTAACCTCTCATCCTCGTAGCTCAGCTACCACAACCGTCTCCCCTTTTGCACTATGACTCTCCCTTGTGGCCTCTACGAGTGATTCCCATACAGTGGAATTGAACCCGGTCACTAGCCAAACCAACAACCAGGATCTTCACCATCCTCCTATCAAGTCACCCTTTTTACATAATTTATCTATAGTTGGTGTTGGAATCACACCGAAAATTTTTAGCTCTACCCACGAGCGCACTAAAGCCAACTGATTTCGGTCCCCACGTGCACAAAGATCCCTTGATTGCGATCTTGGTCTTGGGCCACTACCCGACCCTCCACATTCTACTCTGCTCCCACTTCCCTCCATCGCACCTCGCACCATCTCCCACCACCTCCTTGGACCTGTCCTAGCATGGGCTTCACTCCCATAGTGTTGTCAGATTCACACTGAGTAGACCTAAAAATAGTCGTTGAGGATGTTGAATCCTTGGTGTTGACAGATGGAACCAACCTATGCATAGAAATATCGTTAGCTTAATCAAAATGTGAGACTGTAGTGTGCATTTTGCATCGACTGACAAGAATTGAAAAACTCAAAAGAATTGGAGCAGATGATTTCTCATCTCAATATTACAAATAGATTAAATAATATTACATTGGAAACATCAGCAATAAATGTCTGGAGTTAAACTCGACTAAAATAGAATAATTAGAAACTGAACTGGACACTTGGACTCACGGTTTTGACACCTAGCAGGTGGTTGCGATTACATTCTTTAACACTCCCCTTTAATTATAACCACATAAAAATTTAATTCAGGTACTTGCAAGTCTATGTCTCAGCGAGGCTTACAATTTAAAAATTGACTTTCAACTAGATTTAGTTTTCTTCTTCTGTTTTTCCAGATTCTGTAGCCTCTAAGTTGTTTCAGTTTTTTCGCTTTGTTGTATCCTTCAAACTTCAATTTCTTGATTTCATGTTGCAGGTCTTTTTATGTTCCAGGTTGTCTAAGCATGTCTTGGACTTCTTCAAAAATTGACTTTTATGTGGGCTGCTGCCACATATTGTCCTCTGTAGTGCACTTTTCATCATGAATCTACTCCAACATAAGATTAGACTAATATCTTATCTCTTCATAACTCCAATGCATGAAATTTTCATTCACGTTTTCATTGTGCATGTTGTCTTCGACATTCATATCTACAGCTTCTGTGTGGACCTCAACTAGACATGGTGTTGAAAGCCATGTTTCAATAAACTTTAACTCTTCTTCATAATCATTCTATGTAACTTCACACTGAAAAACAATGTTAGAATTAAAAATAGTTTCAGAATGACATTCGTTCTGGTATCTTTTCTCTTCAGCAAAAGCTTTCTCTTGTTGTGTTTCCTTTTCTTCTTCTGCCTCTATCTTTGTTTCTGCATTCCCTTTGCATACTTCTTTCCTTACTTCTGTCTCTGCTTCTTTCTCTGTTTCCTCCTTCTGCTCTGCAATGAGAGATTTCCGTTGTTGTGCTTCCTTCTTTGCCTCTTTCTCTGTTTCTGATTTCCCTTTGCAAACTCATTTCTTTGCTTCTGTCTCTTCTTCTTTCTCTGTTTCATCCTTCTGCTCTGCAATGAGAGCTTTCTGTTGTTGCAATTCCTTTGCTGCATCTTCTTCTGTCTCTGTCTCAGTCTTTGTCTCTGCCTTTATCTCTGTCTTTTCATCACTAACCTATGCTACTCCAAACAGGTTGTATTCCACTGACTGAAGTGGGATTATCTCACCAAATAGCATCATGTCAATATCATGTTTTTGTTGCATTATCTGCAACCAGTCATCATTAGCCAAAAATTCATTATCAAAGTTAACGTCAACCATCAAATTTAAATCAGCAACCTATGTTTTTGGATTCATCAAAACATCATTAGCAAGCTCTGTTGTTGGAATCAACAAGTCATCATCAGAAAACTCTGTTACCGGAATCATTAAGTCTTCATCAAACTCTGTTATTGGAATCACCATATCATCAGCGAGCTCTATTGTTGGAATCATCACATATTCGTCAGCAAGTTTTGTTGCTAGATTCATCACATCTTCATTAGCAAGCCATGTTGCTGGTATCATCAAATTTTCGTCAGCAAGCTCCATTGCTGGAATCATCAAATCATCGTCCACATGTAGTTGTGCACAATGGGTTTCACAAGCATCTTTGTGCTCTCTCTCAGCTAGTTCTGCACTTTCTTCGTAGACATCATCCACATGTGGCTATGCACAGTGGAATTCAACAAACTCTTCATCTCGTTTTAGATCTGCTGCTACAGATCCACCTTGATCTTCAACTTCAATGCTCCCCCTTCTACCAAAACACCTCTCAAGGGTATCCCATGCCTCCTTAGCTGTCTTGGCATCTGAAATCAAAGGGATAATGATGTCATCAACTGATTCTTTTATGCATTTTAATGCATAGGTGTCTTTTTTCCTCTTTATTTCCATATCTAAAAAGATCTCGAACATCTTATGTTTTCTCTTTAGCCTCTTGGCTTTTCCCATAACCTCGTTGCTTGGCTTCCACAAACAAACGAGTCTACATATGCATCAAATACCTTTCTTCTAAAGAAATCTCTTTTACAAGACTTTAATAATCACAATTTTAAGTTTTTTTTTTTTTAACTCAAAAAAAATTCATTTTCTCAATGGAATCTCCGTTAAAAACTTAAATTTTTAAATCTCTTTTAAAAACTTAAAAAATCTCTTGAAAACCCTCTTTTAAATTCCCTTTTCCAAAAAAATACTTCTTTTTTTTAAAACTTCACCACATGCTCTTTTGAAACCTCTTTATAAAAACCTTTGAAAATTTCAAGATTTTTAATAAAAAAAAACTTTGATAAAAAAACCTTTTCTTTAAAGGGCTTTCTCCTTTTTTAAATTAGGTGAAGTGTAAAAAACACTTACATGGCCATGATGATCATGCAATGAACAGAGCTCGAGTTAAGTTCAATGTACAATGGATGGATTTATGTTGATTGGAAACGACGTCAAATCATGAAGTGTTCACGTCGGAATTCATCGCATGGTGGGCTTTGCACATCAATTGCCATTTCATCAAGGAAATAATTTGCTTCCGTTTTATTAAGCGGATTCGAAACTAGGCCGACAATCCAGATTCCAGGTTACCATTCTGTGGCAAGTAGTCTTAACGCATACGCTCCACAACGGACCCGCGTTTATCTTAATGCGACTGATCCACTCCGGTCCCGCGTTATAACGCCGATTCCTCTTGGCTGGTGCGTTATAACGCTGGAACTCTTCCAAGACAGAGCGTTAACATAGAAATTCTAACGTGGCACTTTAACTTCTAAAATGCGTTTAATAACGCCGAGCCTCTTCTCAGACATGCGTTAGTGCACAAAAATTTTAAATTTGGCTTTCCTCTCGAACAGTCTTTATGCAATTCGTTTCACTGGCGCCTTCATGGACTTTACCTGCCTTTTTCTTTCTTTTTCTGCTTCTTCGCAGGAGGCGTCTTCAACATTCCTCAAACATCCGCTGCTTTGTCAATAGGTTTTATGCAGGCTCGCCTCTCCTCTCTACTCCTTCAACTTGACTCTGTTGCTGCTCCTTGGGGAGGCTTATGCAAGCTAGCTCTAATACCATGACAAGAATTGAAAAATTGAAAAGAAGTGGAGCAGAGAATTGCTCATCTCAATATTACGAATAGATTAAATAATATCACATTGAAAACATCAGCAATAAATCTCTAGAGTTAAACTCGACTAAACTAAACTAATTATAAACTAAACTCGGCACTTGAACTCATCGTTTTGACACCTAGCAAGTGATTGACATTGCATTCTTTAACATCGACTACGTTCAAACACTCACGATGTTTGGAGTGAATGGTATGTCAATTCCCTTGAAGAAACTGACATGAAGTTTAAACCATTTTTTATTGTTGATTCTGGCGTAAAACTATGTGGGTTAAACCATTTTTAACGTACGTATTGCTCTCGGCCTCCATCGAGGCCATCATTTATAATGACCTCACCCATGAATTAAATTATGTTGATTTTTCATTGAAATACCGCAGATTTACATGTGCCTTGAGTTTTCAAGGATTGTGCTTTTATTGAAATAATTAAAAAGAAAATGGAGTGATAAGAGAGATAATATATTATTAAAGTGATAATATATTATTTTCAATGGAATAATAACGTGAACATGAAATTGGAGTGATAAGAGTGATAATATATTATTTGGAACGGAATAATAAAGTGAACGTAACATGAAATTGGAGTGATAAGAGTGATAATATATTATTTGGAATGGAATAATAAAGTGAAAGTGACATGAAATTTGTCGAGAAAATTTTTAATGGTTGAGTTGCATGGTATATGGGATATATGGAAGATATAATGAATGGATTTCTATATGTTCATATGGTGTTGATTTTTTATAATTAAGAGTGAAGTGGGTATATTTTTCATTATCATATTAATTGTTGATAAAATGGTCAGAATTGACAATTTATTAGAGTTATTAAGAAATCTAATCGTTTCAACTACTGAAAGCACAATTAGGGTCAGTAAAGACACTCTCACAGATATTCAAACATCTTTGAAAAATGTACAAGAAAAGGTATATTTTTTGCATCTTGAGTCATAGTTATAGTAAGATGAGTTACAACAACATAAGCATCATTCTGAACTTGTTTTTGTTTAGAACATTGACACATACTCTCATTAGCAAAAAGAAACTATTCAGATCACTAAGCCCAGTACAAGAGTAGAGTTTCATGCAGAAGAAAAAATTCAGCCTACACTTCTAAAGCCATTCTTTATAACTTGGGAAGAGCTTCTCCATAACAAGCACAAAACATGCCTTGGATATGACAAGGAGGTGTCCTTTCATATTCCAAGCTATTTCAAGCCCATTCAATTTCAAAGCACTAGATTTCTTGATGATATCTCACCTTCAGTTGTTCTATATTCTTCTCCTCTTCCACAATGGAAACAACATATTATGAAATTCCAACACTGTGATCTAGTTGGCCATATGAAAGAACAATGTTTTGATCTTCACCCGTGCAAGAATTGTGGTCAGCACACTCATTCTTCACATAGATGTTTCAGAAACAAGCCTCCGGGAAGAAAAAAGATTCATCTTGGATCAATCGCTTTTTGGAAATAGGCATCAACAACTAATTCATTTGGATGTGATTTTTACCGAAAGATTTTTTTCAAAATTTATGGATCACAGAAGCAATATTCCTAAACTAATAATATGTTTTAGTCATATGTCAAAACTTGCTCTAGAGTATTGAACAGTCTTGCAGTTGAGTTTTCATCGTCATCTCACCTTGCATCTAATAGGGGGGGAATTATTTTAATCTATAAGCTTCAAAGCCACTTCAAGTGAGCCTGAGCCACAACCTGTCATTCCAGATTCAGAGTTGTAGCCAAATACACATAAGTTTAATTGAGCGTGAGCCACAACCTGTCATTCCCGATTCAAAGTTGTAGCACGAGACACAAATTCCCATGAGCATGCCTTTGGTTGGTGGTCATCCTTAAACCATCTATGTGAGGTTGAGCTTCTTCCTTTTCAAATAATTAGGGACACTTCCTCTATCATAATACTTTATCTTCTTGCCATTTCCGTAGGACATCCAGGAAATGCATCAAGCATTCTAAAGTTGTAGGTCATCCTTAAACCATTGTAGGTTGTAGACCTCCCAACTTCCAGGTTGAAGGTATCCCTCTTCAAAACATTAGGAGAAATTCCTCTAGCATAATATCTTAGCTTCTTGCTAGATTTGGAAGAATTCCAGGAACTGCACTAAGCATTCCAGTGTTGGTGGCCATCCTTTAACCACTTCCTTATGAGAACATTTCAGAGAGCTAATTCAGCTTAGTGCTTCTATGCTTACTTTGCATATTTTTATTACAACTCTCTTCCTAGACTCCTACATAACCCTTCAGATTAAGGGGGGGAATTTTTGACACCTAAGCCTTCTATAGTTAGTGTGGAAGCTCAAGAGTCAACAGAAGTCTAAGAGACCTTCGAATGTGGAATCCAAGGGTCACCACAATGTATTATAAATTTACATCATGTTAATGCTAATAGAATCCACACTTATCTTCATATTATTTCCATTATGTTTATGTGAGTGCATCTGACAGTCCTTGTATGAGGCACTAAATATAACGATTGAGGAATCTAGTCCATGCATGGGATGTTCAAGAACAAAAATTCAAAATTGGTCACTGGACATAGAGGTAGAATATATATATTTCTTGATTGGTCTATCAAGGAAATATACACTCATCTCTTTATGTAGTTCAAGGAGTGGTAGATAGATAGTCAAAGATTATGTCAGTGCACATTGTCGACCAAAATGCCAACTAAGTAGTGATGGAAAAATTGACATCAAGGATGGAGTCCATTTTCCTTTCAAAAATATCTTTTTCATTATTGTCAAATTGGATGAAAATGCATCTCTTTATGTGGTGAATATAAATTCACATATGCAACATGCTCTAGAATGTCTGGAGCCAGCAATATTCAACTGGAGGTCATGGGTACTAGAAAACATGAAGGAGTAACTGACTAAGGAAAAATGTGGATGGTTAAAGAATTTTGGCTATGGTTCAATTTTGGTTTCTTTTTCCTTAAAAAATATTTCATTTATCAGGCCTCAACATATCGTACTTGAGCCCATATATTCGAGAGTCCCATGGATGGGGAGGTGGGTTGATCTCATGTCTAGACATGTAGGTCTCTCATCAATGAGTTTCACATCTCTCTTCTTCAGTTAGCTACACATGCACCTCATTATGATAGAAGAATATCCATATGCATGGATGCATTTCCATACATTTTGAGGCTCATGCTTCTTGATGGTGAGAGATGGGGTTCCATAGGTAAAATTTTTTTACCATTTTGGTATTTTCAGGTTTTATATTTTTGTTTTTTTGTTTTTTGATATATCCAAGACTAAGCTATTGGTTTATACCCATATAGATATTGGACCCATTCAACCTATGGGTTTTTCTTATCTTCTTCTTGCAGGAGGCCCACAATAGGAACCAACAAAAATATAGGTTGTTGCAATAGGAAGAGAGGTATTACATGATCTCAATCTAGCAGAGACCCTAACAAAGGTTGAGCATCAGATTGATGGGTTGACTCGTGGCATAGATGAGACTAACTTCAAATATCTCCCTATGAGATTGCAACGACTTACTATTAGCGTGTCTACATGTACCTATCGGCTATTTTGCAAAATGGCTAGTGGAGTGGCGGGTTACCATGAGCACTATGATTAGTCTACTAGGAGGATTATAGCCATATTTTGATTGCATATATATTTTAGTCTATTTTTCCTAGGAACAAATTTTGTAAAACCAAAACTATGATATATATATATATATATATATATCTTCAGTGTTCCACATGTTTCTATTATTCCTCTCTAACTGATGTGATGTGTATTGCATTAATTTACATATGTCACAAATATCTATCTAAAACATTATTATCCTAGTGCATATGTAAATGCATTTATATTTTTAGAAATATGTTCAATGAAATCAAAATATCTTTCGATAGGGAAAACTTCATGAACATGCGAAACATAGTTGGAATTATAATGGAATAGACATTAGTCATTTGTAGTACTAAAATTTGTAAGTCGATTCTAATAAATATATGATGAATACCATTGGAAATAGAATAAGACAATAGTTAAATCACTACGCTATATTTGGCGATATTATTTGTAGAGAAACCAATACAAATTCCTTGTAAACTCACTAACCCTTCATTTGGAGCGTGTATAGCCTAGACTACGAAAAAGAGGTTATGAGTACTACGTCTAGCACCATCATCATAACCAAAGTATGGTTCAATGGATGTCAACATATGTAAAACAAATGTAATTAGGATTAACAGAAACCTCTCAATCTCTGAAGGGAACATGCTACAAACACAGTTAATCAAACCCATATATAGTATGTACACAGTGCACTACGGAAAAATGCAAGCATAGTATTTCCTAAGGAACAACCCATTCCTAGGTTTTTCCAAGGGAACTTCATTAAAATAAACTAGCTCATAGGCCCCTTTAGCAAGAACACATTTGAAAATATATGGACCCAACCACATTGGCTCAAACATCCTTGATCCTAATTTATCAAACTCTTGATCGTATAAAAAAAAAGATCTCTTTCCGAGAAGACACTAGTATTGAGACTATTTTCATATTGTGCCTTGATACATTTCTTATGGGCTTCATTAGCCATTTTAGCATTACTTCACGTTTCATATAAGAACATCAAATCTAAGAGAAGTTCATCTTTCGCAGAAGTGGTATGGAGGAGTTTGACAGCAAGTTTGAGTGATGGAATTGTACATTCAATAAAAAGGATTGATTTTAACCCATAAACCAATTAGAATGGTGTGAACTTGGCAGTAGTCCCAATAAAGGTTCGGTATGCCCACAAGGCCACATAAATAATAGCATGCTAGTCTGATTTATGGACCCCTATCATATTTTGTGTTATGAAACCAGCTCACAAAATAGAAGAAAAGATATATCAACAACTTAGAAATCAACCTCTTCAAGGAGGAAAAGTCCTTTACATTACAGAAATGAACAATTCGTGGATTATACAAATGATAAAACCTAGCTTCTATATATAGGAATCTAATGGGTCACAATATAACAATATGGAGACCACATGGGCACAACAATAAAAATAATTGGTCTACACTTATGGGGAACAATAATAACAACATGGGGACTACATTGGCACAACAATAATAATGGGGATACACTAACAATAACAGTAAGGGGATACACTAGTATTATGGGGAACTAACATGCACCTCTCCCTCAAAAAAGTGTTGTCCTCAACGCTTGAGTAGTTCTGGATGCCTTTATATAAAATTATCATCCTCCCATGTGGAATCTTCAGCGGGTAAGTTCTTCCACTTGATGAGATACTATGAAGTTGATCGACTTTGTATTTGTTGAGTTATTAATGACTACTTCAAGTTCCAATATGATTTTTCCTTCCTCATAAACTTCTGGAAATATTGTTTGAACTGGGAGTTTGTCACCTATAACCTTCTTCAAGCATGAAACATGGAAAACTAGGTGCACTCTAGAAGATGAAGGAAGCTCCAATTTTGTATTCCATAGTACCAATATTTTGCAACACCTTGTAAGGACCATAGTACCTTGGAAATAATTTATTATCCTTCTTAGCTTGATTGAGGGACATTTGTTTGTATGGTTGTAGCCATAAAAATACCTAGTTGCCTACATCAATACTTCTTTCACTACGATGTTAATCTGCTTGTTGTTTCATTCGATTATGTACCGAAGTTAGATTATACTTTAAGGGTTGGAGAACTTGTTGTTGATGCTCGATGTGATGTTCCACTACTTCAACCTTAGAATTTTCTCTTAAATATCAGTTCACTGTTTGAAATTCTTGTGAGCATAATTGTGGAATTATACCTCATTGTTCTTTCTTTAGAATCTTTTTCATGCCATTAGTTTTGATTATATTTCTTGGTTTCCCTATGATACCCCATTTCAAGAAACATTATTGAAAGTTAAAATATATAGTACAAAAATATTGTAACCATTGAACTCCTAATAGAACATCAACACAACCCATTGGAATGGAAAGAATTGGGCTATTCGATACATATTCCCCCATGGTTATCTTGATATTATGACACTTTCCAGAGAAATTTATAGTTCTTCCATTTGAAACCATCACTTGAGACTCTGGTGTTGGATGTAGGAAAAAATTGAATTCCTTGGCTATCTTACAATGAATAAAATTATGGGTACTACCCGAACCAATCAAAGTTATTGCCTTCTACTTCTTGATATGTCATTCTATCTTGAGATTTTGAGGAGTGGTAATTCTTGCCAATTCATTACACGATATGTTTAGATTCATATATTCTTTCACTAAGGTCGGTTCCTAGTTTATATCCTCTTATTTTGAAGCTTCTTGTTCCTTTTCTTCCTCCTCTACACAATCTATGTAAAATAATTTATTCTTAGCACACTTATTAGACTTAGTCTATTTGCTATCACAATTGTAGAAATCCATTTTTCTCTTTTTTCTTCCAACAGTTTTGGTGTCAACCTTGTAGGTTGTGGAAGGCTAGGAGTAGCAACACGTCGATATTTATAGTTGTGAATGGTAGGCTTACTTTTCGCCATAATTTTTCTTTGATTTTCTCTTGCCCACCTGAATGCATTCTCCAATATATTAGGTTCCCATAGGCGAACCTCATGTTGGATGCTATCCTTTAAAGTACCTATGAAGACATCAATCCTATATTCCTTTGGAATATCATTTACCTTTATATTCAATTTTTGGAAGTCCTCAATGTGCTCTATTATTGAACCCTTTTGTTTGAGATTTATCAATTGGATAAAGAAGGTGTTTCTCTTTGTATCCTCACATATTTCTATCATTTCATCTGTAAAAATTGACCAAGTGAAAACTGGTTTACGAGAACAAATCCATCGATACCATACAAAATGATTTTTTTTCTAAATATAAAGTTGCAATGCGTTCATTTTGTATGTGTTGCATATTATGGACATCAAATCCTTATTGCTCCATTTGTAGTATCCATGTTATCAAATCCTTGCCATCAAAATTCCTCATATCTATCTTTGGAATATGGTGGGTCTTCAATCCAACACTAGAGGCTATGGAATCATGATTAACATTTTTTTGGTTCTCACCATGAGTTTCATCTAATACCTTTTCACCATTAGGAAGCATTTCTTGTACCAACTTTGTCAAATATACTTTTAAACCATTCTTCAAATATTCCATCTTTCCTTTCATTTTTTCTTCTATACCATCCATATTACATTTAATTTCATCCTTCAAACCATCCATATTAGCTTCCATGTCTTCTTTTAAAAAATATATGTCATCTTTAGTTTTTCTTTGTGAGATCAAAATTTGTTGCACCTGCTCCCGTAATTTTGATATATCATGTTGTATTTATTCCTCTTCATTTGTCATAGTAGAGTTTTCAGATGACTTAATCTGTGTATAATTCTTCTTTGGAGGAATTTTAGAACCCAATACAAATATATATTCTTCAATATGCCCATGGAATGACTTAAAATTGTTTTTTCAAACAAAATTTATGCAAACTATTTTAAAAAATACACACATTTTTCTTCCTTTTAGGATCTCAATCTTGAAATGGTTGTAACTCTATAATTTAAGATATCCAATATATTAATTGTGGTCATATGGTAGCCCTATGAGTCTTCTTTCCAATTCCATAGTTCAAACCTAATTTGGATTCTCCAAGGTAAAGTTATGGCCAGTCTCCCACAATGACCTAATTATGGATTGGTTCAGTAAATCAAACTTCTACAGTGTGCCGCATGTAATTTTTTTAACATTCAGACTTCAATGTGATACATAAGAAACTATAGTGCATGAAATTTTTGACACTTTTTACATAATTCAAATCCCATGTTCGAAACTAAAGTTATGAAAATTTTCCATCGGCCATCTATTTGAGATGAAATTATGGAACCTGCAAAAACCCTAAGCTCCTCTCATCATATCTTTGAAAATATAGCGAACCAGAATCTAAATTTTTTACACAAATTCAGGATTTTGGATTCTTGTGGTAAAAAATTCAACTTCTGAACCTTTGTAGAAAACAATTTATAGAGAAAATTCCAAAATGACCTTTTTGCAGCAGTGAAACCATGGAATCCAGAGCTGTGATACCAAATGTTATGAAATGAACTAAAAAAATAGAAGAAAAGATAGATCAATGACTTAGAAATCACCCTATTCGAGGGGGAAACCTCCTTTACATTACATAAATGAATAATTATTTTATGATATAAATGACAAATCCTACCTTCTATATATAGGAGTCTAAGGGGTTAGAATATAATGATATGAGTACCACATGGCCACAACAATAAAAATAATGGGTCTACACCTATGGGGCACAATAATAAAAATATGGGGACTACATGGGAACAAAAATAAATATAATGGGGATACACTAACAATAAAAATAAGGGGATACACTAGTATTATATGGACCTAAAATGTTGAAGCATCGTTTTAATAGCTTTATTTATTGCCACAACTTGCTCATTTTCCTTAGGGTAGTAGGGAGTGGAACTTTCATGGGAAATTCCCAACTTAGTAGTGAATTCAGACTTGATGTGATTTTTGTAGGTTTTAACCCTATAAATAAATTATCTGCAAATTAATCTTAAATATAGAAAATAAACAATAGCGAGAGCATAAAACATAAAATAGATAAACACAAAGATATTCCCCTGGATCCCAAATCAGGACGACCAGCGTGATTTTTCATTATATTCCTTTTAGTGTTACAACACATATATATACATGCCGAAGCATACATAAACCCCAATATATTAACCCTAGGTTAGAACATAATCATAGTTCCCTTGACCAGATCTACAAAATACCAGGGGCCGAAAACCATCGTACCCCAAAACCATGTGCAAACCCATGCACAAAACCATGGGCAGATCCACCCACTGGAAAATAAGGACCAAAAAAGTTTTCTGGGGCACTGCCCCAGATCCTGACAAGGGGGGGCTACCTCCCCCCCTATGAATCCTCCGATGTTGTGCCCAGTGCAACATATAGGGGGGGCTATCACCCCCCCTGTGACCCCCCAGACGTTGCGCACAGTGCAACGTACAGAGGGGGCTATCGCTCCCCTTGTGACCCCCCCGCACGTGACTAGTCGTGGAAAGAATATAACACATACCAAACATTCTCCCACTTGTTGTTTTCTTTTCGCAGGGGGCCATAAGAGAGCTTACTCATTAGCCTAGTTCTGCAACACCCATTGCTTCTCTACACCAAGAGAACTTCTGAGTGCTTACAAACTTCGTTAATGTATCTGCAGCATTCTTCAAAGTGTCCACCTTTACCAGCAACACCCTTTTAGCCTCAACCATATCTCTCAGAAAGTGATATTGAACATCAATGTGCTTTGTCTTTGAATGATAAGCATGCTTCTTAGCCAAGAAAATTGCACTTTGGCTATCACAGTCTATCCTTATAGCTTGCTGAACCAACCCCATACTTGAACATAATCTTTGCAACCAAACTGCTTCCTTTCTTGCATGAATGGCTACTATGTATTCAGCCTCTGTAGTTGAAGGAGCCACTACAGACTGTCTTTTAATCATCCAACTGGTTTCACCTCCAAATAGGCTAAACACATACCCACTTGTAGATATTCTTTGGTCCAGATCTCCAGCCCAGTCTACATAAAAAAAACCATGAATTTGCAACACTCTTTCCAATCCTAGTCTTCCCTGGTAGCACGAGCCATAATAAATAGTGCCACTTAAATATCTGAAAACCCGCTTCAATGCTCTCCAATGCTCCTTCCCTGGGTTTGACATAAAACTGCTCAATACTCCCACCGCATGTGCAATGTCTGGTTTAGTACATACCATTGAATACATCAGGCTACCCACTACACTTGCATATGGAACACAGGACATATCCTCCTCTTCTTCTTGTGTCTTGGGACACTATTCAACAAACAACTTTGTACCTACAGGAATTGGAACATTCACTGGTTTACTATCCTGCATATTGAACCTCTACAATATAGTCTTGACATACTTCCTCTGGTTTAACCAGAGCTTCCTCTTTCCCCAATCTCTCTTAATTTCGATGCCCAAAATATAGTTTGCAGCACCAAGATCCTTCATGTCGAATTTGGAGAAAAATTGGGTCTTCAAATCTTGGATAATTTCTTTGTCATTTCTGATCAACAACATATCATCCAAATACAAGACCAAATAAATAACACGATCACCAATTAATTTAAAATAAACATAGTGATCTTCCTTGCTTCTGGTGAAGCCAAGTCCCTGTATGTAGGTATCAAATTTCTGATACCAAATCCTTGGTGACTGTTTTAACCCATACAGAGACTTCTTTAACTTGCATACTAGTTATTTATTCCCCTTCACCATAAAGCCTTCAATTTGTTTCATGTAGATCTCCTCTTCCAGATCCCTGTGAAGAAATGTTGTCTTCACATCCATCTATTCTACCTCAAAATCAAATGCAACAACAACAACTAAAATTAATCTAATAGAAGTAACTTTGGCAACAGGAGAAAAAATATCACCAAAATCAATTCTCGGCACCTGGGAATAACCTTTTGCTACCAACCGAGCTTTGTATTTCTCCACCTTGCCTTGTACATTCATCTTCTTCTTAAACACCCATTTTCTCCCAATGGGCTTCCTTCTAGTCAGCAACTCCACCAGATCCCATGCCTCATTTTTATGCACAGCTTACCATCAACCACAGCCTGGTTCCATATTTTTTCTAACTTTCCAATCTACTACCTCTCATGGACAGCTTCTCCTGGGATCATCATCAGTTATAGTTAAAGCAAAATTTGAACAGAAAGTAGATGACTATACCTTTCTGTTTGTCTTCTTTCCCGAACTGATCTTCTCACAACTGGAGTTTGTGGCTCTTCCGCTTTTGAGTCTTCTTCTGTTGTAGAGTCGATTCATCCTCCTTTAGCTCAAACTCTATCTTCTCAGATTCCTTTGGTATGAATTCATGTTTAACAATGTCTTTCACCTCTCTAAACACCACATCTCAATGTACACAACCTTCCTTGTTTTCGGGTTCCAAATCTTGTAACCTCTTTAAACCATCCTTATACCCAATAAAAGATGACCTTTAGGATTTATTATCCAACTTTAACCTTTCTCCTTTGGAACATGTACATATGCATCACATCCAAATACCCTCAGATGTGAAAGAGAGGGTTTCTTACCAGTACATACCTCATGTGGAGTATTATCCTCCAACATTGATGAAGGTGATATGTTAACCAAGTAACACGTAGTCTCCACTACCTCTGCCCGTAATTCTTGTCCTAACCTGGTACCACTGAGCATGCTTCTTTCCTTTTCCATCAGCATTCTATTCATTCCTTCTGCAACAATGTTTTGCTGAGGTGTGTATGGAGTAGTCTTATGCCATGATATACCACACTTCTTACAAAACTCTTCAAATTCCTTCTTGCAAAACTCCCCACAATTATCTGTCCTTAGCACCTTTATCTTCTTCTCTGTCTGGTTTTCCACCAGAGCCTTAATTATTTAAATCTGTCAAAGACTTCATATTTCTTCCTCAAGAAATATATCCATGTATTCCTTCAGAAGTCATCTATGAATGAAACATAGTACACAGACTTACCCAGTGATGGAACTGACACAGGTCCAAATACATCACTGTGCTCAAGCTCTAATATCTTGTTCACCCTTTTAGCACCAAAAGGAAAACTCACCCGATTTTTCTTCCCATATACACAATGTTCATAGAAATCAAAATCCAGAGAGCTATTAGACATACCTTCTACCGTACTATTTCCATGCAGTATCTGAAGGCCCTTCTCTCCAATATGTCCAAGCCTTTCATGCCATAGCATGGTATTTTCTCCAGAGACTGCTAGGCTTTTCACTCCACTTTCGGGAACCACAGAACTATTGCACCCAACAATAATAGTGTTGCCCTAAAGCTTGTACAGAGTTCCAATCTGAAATACCCGCATTAATACCAGTGCTACCTGAACCATCTTACATGTATCTTTATCAAACAATGTTTTTACACCTGCATCATCCATCTTGCTTACAAAAATCATATTTCTGGCCAATGAAGGAATGTGCAGAACACTAGGAAGTGTTCTAATCCTTCCACCTTGTAGCTTCAGCTTGACTTTTCCACGTTCTATGATTCTAGCCTTCCTATCATCACCTAAGAAGACATCACCACCATAATATTTCTCATACTCACAGAACCACTCTGTATGGGGAGTAAAGTGAAAGGATGCACCTGAATCAATCAACCATGACTCATGATTTACATGTGTATTTGAAGAAGAAGCTAAATGCACATCCCCACCTTCATCTGAGGTGGTTTTTTCCTTTGCAGAAGGAGCATCGTTAGATCCCTTTCCTTTCTCAGGAGCTTTAGATTTGTCATCCTTTTTGTAGTGCCCTTCCTTTCTGCATTTCCAGCACACCTTCACAAACATTCCAGGAGATTTATATCTTCCTCTAGATTTAGATCTCCCACTCGAAACCTTATTCTTGTTTCTGTTCTAGGACCTTCCTCGTATAGATAAGCCATCTCCATTCTGACCCTCCATATTTCTCCGTATCATTTCCTCCGACATCAAGGCTGAGACAATGTCATCAAAATTCATGGTAGTTGTATTGCTACCTATTGCAATAACCAGACTATCCCATGAGTCTGGTAGAGAACACAACAAATTGATGCACTTATCTTCATCTGAGATTTTAATATCAACAAATGAAAATTGACTTACCATAGTATTGAAGGCATTCAAATTCTATGTCACTGAGTCTCCATCCTTCATCCTTAGGTTATACAGCTTTTTCTGCAGGAACAATTTATTCACCAAAGACTTAGATTGGTACAAATTCCCTAGCTTTTCCAACAAGGTATTCATCATAGCTTCCCCAGATACATTCAACAATACTGAATCTGAGACACACAATCGTATTGTGCTCTTTGCCTTCTGATCCAGCTTCTTCCAGTCTTCATCTGACATTGCCATTGGTTTAGTACCTGGATCTACCGCAATCTACTAATATTTATCCACCAGCAGATCCTCCATGTTGAGCTCCCATAACTCAAAACTTTGACCATTAAATTTCTCGATCTCTATCTTCCCACCGCTCACCATCACCTTTCACTACAAGAATCAATCCCGCATATCTCCCATTGAACAGGGTCTACCTTAGGCCCGAGCAAAAAACCCCTCAGAAGCAAAGGCATCCCCTTAAAGATGAAATTGCTCCAATACCAAATGTAGGTTTTAATCCTATATAGAAATTATTTATAAATGAATCTTAAATATAGGAAATAAATAGTAGCGAGAGCATAAAATTAGTCATTTGTAGTACTAAAAGTTGATTTATGCTATGTCACCTGGGATATATTTTTGTTACTTCAAGCGAGCATGCTAAGATGATTTGGGAAGTGCACTACAATAAATTTATTGGGAATTTTGGGGTCGCAAAAATAGTGACAGTATTGTAGAAGTATTTCTATTGGCTGAAACTTCAATAGGATGTTGAGAAGTACATCAGATCATGTACTTCTTGCACCATTGCCAAACCTACCATAAGGAAGCAAGGCCTCTATACTTATCTACCTACCCCTAGTCGACCTTGGGAATCCATCTCCATCAATTACATGTTGGGCCTTTCTTCCACTAAGCATGGAAACAACTGTGTTTTTGTGGTCGTCGACAGATTCTCAAAGATGGCCATTATGGTGACATGCAAGAAGAATATCACAGCGGAATCAACTGCTAAACTCTTCTTTGAATTAGTGTGGGTACACTTTGGGATCCCATAGTATATCATCTCAGATTGGGACAGCAAGTGCCTCATCACATCTTGGTCCAACCTCTGGTCAATGCTAGACACCAATCTCACCTAGTCCAGAACTTTCCATCCTGAAACTGATGGCGAGACAAAGGTCGTCAATAGGATGATTTTACACATTCTCTGAATGTAAAATTCAAATAATCCATGCACATGGGTGGAGAGCCTTCCCTATGTACAACACAGTTATAACCGATCTCTCCAAATCTCAACCAACCACAGTGCCTTTCTGGTGGGCTTGGGATTCCAGCCACTATGTCCCATTGATGTAGCCATGCCATTTGTGGCTACTCAAGCTAATTCAGCTCATGTCCAGTCTGAAGCTGACAAAGCGAACAACTTCATTGAGCACATTCAGCACATCTGCCAACAGGTTCATGACATATTGGATAGAGCCATTGCTAAGTACAAGCAACAAAATGATCAATATCAAGTTCCACATAAATTCCAGGTGGGTGAGAAAGTGTGGCTACATTTCTAGAAGGAGCACCTCAGTCAACCCCACTGCAAGCTTTGCCCGCTCCGATATGGGTCATAGACCATAACCATGGCTGCAGGGACAAATTCCTTCGAGGTCAGTATTCTACCATTCCTTGGTTTGCACCCATCATTCAATGTGGACCTCCTTCGACCCTACTTCCGACCTCTACTAGACACCTCCGACATTGCAGAAAAACTCCCACCAACAAAGTTAAACCAAAACTTCATGGAACAGGCCACCACAAATTGTATCATGGACATGTAAATCAAGAACACTTGCTAGCAGAAGATCCAACTGTATCCAGTTGTAAAATCTGGCCAACTTCTGCTATGTTTCGGGAAATATTACCTTAAAGGTCTTGGGTTGATAACCTTCATAGATCAGGGGTATGCCATTACAAGAAGGACTCACTTAACCAACTTATATGAAAATAACTAGAATCTATAGGTAGCAGAACTTACTTGGATATCCCTCAGTTGAAGTAGATCCCAGGGGGTGCAAACCCCCTGAAACACTTTGTGCTCCAAAATCTATAAATCAGGAAATAACGAACAAAAAATCTTAGTTGTATAGCATATATATGTTCTGGATGTTAGTGGAAATAATGCATAACATCATAAAAACAATATTAAATGTTCAATTGATGATCATTACACATGTATAAAATATAATTGATACGTAAACATCAAGAACAAGATGGATTCTTCTATTATTAATGACATTTACAGTACATAAACGTGAATATATCACCCGAAATCGGCCACAGCCTTCAAGCATACCGTCGTCTAGATCTACCCAGCCCTAGCCTCTCAATATTTCTTCCAATATGAGTGCATAATGGATGTCATATAGCGTGATGAACATCTCAAGGAAACAAGGGTTTCTTGGATATATCTGGGAAGTGCAGGAAGCATGGGAATATATCAGACTTGGATGGGGCTCCAACAACATATAATATCTATATTTCTCTCTCTCTTCCTCCCTTAGGCCATTCCCTTGAGGGGCTTTTATACTCCCTCAAATTAGTTTTTTACAGTTAGGAACAGTTAGGCCATGGGTTGGGGTGGTTAAGTTACTGGAAAAATCATAAAACCCTCCTCAAAATAAGGAAAATATATATTTTTTAATGATTAAAATGGCATATGCAGTTCTCTCTAGATGGACTCACATGTATACGCGGAAAGGTCTGGGAAGAGTCGCGTACGGGTTTTAAGATACTATTTTTTGAGAAAGTTTCCAAGTCTGAAGGGAAAGGGTGCCCAAGGCCAAAGCATAAATCATCAAGTATGAGCTGGTGATAGATGATGTTATAACATGCACCAAGGCAAGTGGTTCACCAGGGACCAAGTTCAGTAGAAGTTTCCTCATCTCAAGGAGGAACTCAACGCAATGGGGAAAATTAATTCATAAGGGGGGAGGAATGATCTAGGTGGATATTGGTGGCCACCCAACTATTCCACTCAGGGCCCCATCATTGTTTCTTTTAGTTTTTTGTTTTCCTTAACTGTAGCAAAACTTACTATTTTTAGCAGTTTTTCAGGTCCTGAAATTCTAGAGCCGTTTTGAGGCCCTAAACGACGTTTTTTTGGGAAAACCGAGAGAAACATTAATCCATGGAATAATTCGCACATCAAAATTTGTAGTTAGGTATATATTTCTAACGAGGTATGGTGCACATCAAATGAAGATTGTATGCTAAGGTTACGTCCCTGGGAAGTTGATGTACAAATTTACCCAAACGGGGCCCATATTTTTGGCGCTTCATCTACTAGGTTTAGGGTTTTGGATGTTTATGGATTTCCATTGTTTATCAATAATAAATAAGCCCTTGAGCCTCATTGTAACATATTTTAGAGGCATGTAGCGACCACATCTCTTCTCAAAGATAAGCTACCAATGCCCTAGCTAGTATATTTCCATTTTGTCTATAAACAAATTTCAGTTCTCTGATATTAATGAAATGAAGTATTATTTCCACTGCATCTTTGTATTTATGGTTATATGTGTATTCTATTGCATTCTCACATAACGTGTATTCCGTTGTGTCACCATTCATGAATATGATTAGAGATGTGAGTTTCATTAACTTATTTGAAATTGGTTAAGAGTTTTGTTCCAGTTTCATATTTGATGGGAAACTAGAAATCTGTTAAGAATGTAGTATCCAAGGCAATAAATTTATCAAACAAATCTCAAGGTAACTCAATATACCATTTATTTTTCATACCAGTGAGTGTATGCTGGAAAAGACACGAGCGAACTAAATCATCATTGAGGGAGTTCGAATAAAACCATAAATGATTTCATTATGTGCATGGATGGGTCTTATCTATAATTTCTATTGAATTTAGGAATTTCATAAGGAAACTTTGTAGGAATAACTAGCCACCAAGGAGAATGGTCAATGGGATCATTGGTGAGGTTGGTAAAATTAGGAAACTTGGGAGATTATACAAATGGAAACTGCATGTTGAGGTGTAGTGGATAATATCCTGGATAATATGGGATAGCCTGAGTAATAGATATCCATGTTCCAGGATAGGGAGGATTTTGATATCCAGTTTACACATAACCCTGTTGTCTAGCTATAGGATAACCTTGCAAAGGTTAAAATGGTTGAGTTTGGACTTGCTGAATATAAGGAATTTGATGGATACCTTGATACATATATGGTTTCCCTATGGGATTTTTCATCGTCCAAACATCAGGTGGGTTTGGTTTTGGTTGTGTGTGTGCCATAATATACACAATCTCTCTCATTTGACCTTGAGGAATGACTTACCCAAAATTTTGTGATTGCAAGTTACCTTATAGAGGCTAGGTATACATGGATTTAGATGTGCCACATACCAGGGGAATAGGTTGGCTTAAAGGTACAACTTATAAAGGTTGGATCACATTCATTTGAGTTTTAACATGTTGAGATATTGGTTGCTGATCAAAAATATGATATGTAGGTGGAATAGGTTGAGTGACTAAATATTAAGCCATAAATGAACTAGGTTGGATATGAATAGTAGGTTTTCAAACATTAGCATTCATTCCTGAATAGAGAGGACTCATTTGTGGTTGAGCACTAACGTAATGAGATTGGAATGAGCCTAAAAAATCCCCCCCCCCCCCACCCCCCCTGAAAGAGGAGGATAATACAAAGGAAACTACCACCCAAGAGGAGGTTTCCTAATAAGAGATGGATTGGTTTGTTGTATATAACTATGTCCACTAACATAAGGTCCATCTCACTACTAAAATATAAGTGTAGATGGAGGAATAGGAAAATATTTTAGTGGAAATTAAATAAGTGCCTGATGAAATTCCATATTTACATGTCATGGGAGAGGTCCATGGACTGGATGTTGCACTAGAGAAGGTACTAGAAAAATATTTGTAACTAGGTAGGATGAGACGCCTTACAAATGTGTTTCTAGTGTCATTAGAAATGTATATTATTTTGTAACTTAGTTTGTATTATTATTGGTAGTAGATACAGAATAAAAAACCATAACAGAATCAGTCTTGGTTATGTATTCCAAAGAAGATTGCAAGGGAAACTCAAAGGTGAGTTGAAAGGAAAAGAATAAGAAAAAAGACATTGAGACGGAGTATGCAGAGAAGTAAAATAATAGGTATAATAAAAATGAGCCCCTGATCTTATGTGAGAGGAGGGTTTAGGATATTCCTGTGGAATCTCTTCTATTCTCGCAAAACCAGGTTGAAGGGGTTCATCATTGGGTCCAATATATAGAGTTTGGGGTTGTGTTTGAGATAGAGGAAGAGAAAGAGAAGCTATTGAAGTAATAGATTTAGATGGGTGAGTTACCTTAGGTTGTATAAATTTTGGTTGATTTGTTTCTAATTTAGTATATTCAGGTTCAATAACCTCATGTAAAGATATTTCAGGTGCTTCATTTTCGACTGTGTCAGATTCAACAACCAATTGAGAAGTAATTGTGGACTTCGTACTCTCAGGAAAATATGATTCTAGTGGATCTATCTCAGATAGAGGATCTGAATTAATAACCTTTGAAGTACTAGATTGGGTAGTCTATGCTTTATTATGCTTCTGACAATGGCCAATAGTTCCTTGGGTGGAATAGGAGGCTTATTTTTCATTCTATGCAAACTACGAGGTAAATGGTTTTGTTCTTCCACATTGGATTAATAATTTTTAATAATTCACCAAAAAAATAAATAAAATATGGTAAACTACGAATAAAGTTTTACCAAGAAACTTTGAACTACAATATTCAAACTTGGAGAACCAAGGATTTACGTACAGGTAGGTAATCTCCTTGAATGTTGTGTTTGGTGTATCACAGTGTAAAAGGTAGTTGACTCAGTTACTTATGGCAAGCATAGAAACATATAGTATAGTTCCAAATAATTCTCGACGATATGTGGAAGTGAAGTATATTTTAGTGTTGTCTAATGTGTAATCGTATGATGAGAGCTTCCCCATATACTTTTCATGCATAGAGCGACATCCAATATACTCGAAGGTACGTGGACAACGGTTTGGTACACTTATGTACATGTAATATGATATCACCCAAGGAATGAAACACTGGAAAAGAACAATCGATCCTATGTTTATAGATGATGGAACACATCTCTAGCCTAGACCTCTAGATTTTTTCATTAATGTTACAAATTTTCCTTAGGTTGATTCAATAAATTTGAAATTTTATCTTGAATTAAGTTTTGGGTTTCAAGGCTCACCACAAATTTCACCTGAATATCCTAAAATGAAAACTATCATGTTAAAATGAAACTCTATATATGGGAGGGTAGATAACAAATAATATTCAACAAACAATATGAAAAAGGATATTCAATAGAAAAGCATGACATTGAAATATATGAACGTAAACATAACATAACACATATAAGAAAATGATATACTCTTTTTATTAATAAGAAAGGAGAGAGTTTAGAACCAAAAGTGGAATTTGATCTTGTAGAGATCTGCCCAAGATGACTTTTCCTTCCTTGCCACAATGTACACCTCAAAATCACCCTAATGCATGTGAATGATAACTCTCTTATTATCAAAGAAGCAACATAAGGGTAAAATTAGTCTCCAAAATCTGACCCCTAGCTTGTGGATGGAAATAAATATATAGGATAGCATGGTATATTATCAATTATTATCCATTTACAAATATATTCTTGAGATCCACTCTTGATGGGAGGATGAGGTCAAGTGATAAGAGGTGAAATATCCAAGGTAGGATGAGATGGGATTCAATGCTAGTATCCAAGGTAAATGGTTGTAACAACTCTTGGAAGCTTCTAGAAGATCAATCTCTGGGATTATTTTTATTTCCACCGAATTTCTAGAATTAGTGCATCCTGGACAAGGGAGAACCTACTCTGATTAGAGGAGGTGAAGAGCTGAGCAACATGCTGTTGAACGTAGGTCCCTAAAGGGCCATGGTGCATTGGGCCTTAAAAGCACTGAAATGAAGTAGTCAAGGTCAGAAAATCAGGGATTGGGATATTCATGCTTGGGGATTTTTGTAGGTATGATGACAAGGTGCTCACAGTTGTTGATTGATCCAATTTGTAGGCCTATTGACCAAATATGACCAAATGGCCAATAACAAGAAGTCCCTAGAAAAGCCTCAACATCCCTTACCACATGTCAATTTTGGTCTTTTATTACTTTCAGTTGGAAAATAATTAGAAATTATTGTAAGTAAATAGGGTAAGAAGGAAAAGGGGTTATACAACTTAGCACATTCTCTACTAGATCGTACATTTGGTCCTTCTATTCGTATAACTCGTTTACCTAATTATGTAAATATTCTACCTACAATGTCATTTGTTTTATTTACTCCTTAATATTTTCCCAATCCTAAATCAACAATTTTTCATTCCAAACTCTTTTAATATTATGAAAAATCTCCTTAAGATTTCTTAGAGGGATAACCTCCCTTTCCAATCAAATTTCTAACCTTTTTCATCTTTCCAATTCCTTAGGAAGAAACTTTGATTTTAATTGTCCCCCAAGTCTTGAGTTTATTTCATTTGTTGCTATTACAGTAGTAAGTTCATAAAATATAAATAAAAATTAACAAATCCTAATAGTTGAAATTGGAAAATAAACCATAAAATATAAGAAAAAAACTCCTCTAGATCATACTATATAAATAATATTGTTTAAGAAGTTTAAGGCATTCTTAAAGAAGTTTTTGGTTAAGTGATTAAAATCACTTTTTGAATATATAAATGGTTCCACCCACTGTAAAGTGGCATTCAAAGAAATTCAAAAATAAAACTTGGATGAGGAAACTTCAATACATAGAATGTAAATATAAAATAGAACAACGAATATTGTGTTTACTCTTCTGGTTCATCCTATATGTAGCTTCCCATATATCCTACATCATTGTGGAATTTTTGGGACAAAATATCACCAATTCATCTTTAATTTCCAGTAAGAGACTAGTGATTCCTTTCGTGGTGTCAAAA
Source organism: Pinus albicaulis (assembly GCA_034641835.2). Taxonomy (NCBI): domain Eukaryota; kingdom Viridiplantae; phylum Streptophyta; class Pinopsida; order Pinales; family Pinaceae; genus Pinus; species Pinus albicaulis. The sequence continues at coordinate 1,459,090,037 of CM076570.1, forward strand.
TGCATTTAAGGCATATTTCAATACCTCCTTCATGATTTTGGAACAATATGTATTTTCTGAACTAAACTTTGTCTTGCATTCCCCTAAAAGGATTTTATTAACAATCACACTCTATATCCATCGCTCTCCCGATGATGCGAACTAGTGGTAAAGAGAAATGAGAACATAGTGTGAATTATAAATCTCTTAATGCCTAAAAAATATGGTGTACCTGAATGTTGGGCTCTCTAAAAATGGGTGGTCTTCTAGTGTCACCAAAATATGACCATGTAGACTATGTTATCACTCCCCTTGTTTCCCAAGGCTAAGAATTGAACTGAAGGAGGTAACCTCAAACCAATATTTAGGTCTAGTAGCTAGCCCTACCAAAAAAAGAGAGGGATCTCTTAATGTCATATTTACAGTCAATGAGGTAATTGTAGGTAATTATCTTAAGCTAGTTATAAAGCTCATTGAATTAGGGTTTTGTTTATTTTGAATTTTTATTGGATATGAATGAGAATCAATGAACTAGGTTTAGGTTTTAGGTCTGTTTTGAAAGGTTTAGTTGCAGACATGAAGATCAGTCCAGGTAGGTATACTTCAGAACCTACTTAGTTTTTCATTGTGTATAGGGTTTTAAAAGGGAGAGAGAGAGTTATAATGAGCATGAATACATGAGTTTATTCATCAGAGGAAGTAAAACACATTCATGAAAATCTTATAAAAGAGAGCATGAAAAACAAGATTTATGTTCATAGATTCATAAGATCATCATATAAAATCATGTGCGTGATGGAAAGAAAGCATAAACATGGTGTTACTGAAAAAAAAACAATGCTAATAATCATACCACTAGAGTCCCAAAATTATAGCTGCAACATGTCTTTGATTTCACTGAAATTTTTTGTACAATAGCCCCACACTGCAAATAACAAACACCCAACCTCTAAAATTTCTTGATTTGGACTATATATAGACAATAGAAGAGATGAAACCTCATCGGGTCGAAACCTGATCCAAAATACATCAGTAGTGCACTCCATGAGTCATTACCTAGAATGTAGGGAAGTTAGAAACAGTCCCCCCAAAATTAGCTAATAACTAGGAGTGTATGTCTCCTTCATTAATTACATGATTCCTCCACAATGAGAGGAAAAAAAAACTCTCTTATCCAAAAGACACCTCATAGGATCGCTGTAACCCCAAAATTTGGATCATTCTAGCTTGAAACCTATTCAAAAGGAATCCAAGATGGAAGCCTCACGCTAGGTAGCAGAACCATTGTGCCAGTTTGAGGTTCATTTTAAATGACTTTAAGGCCTCTTCTTGAAAGTATAAAAGTTAAGATAGGTAACCTGGTGTGTCCACTTTCCATCCCAATCCTGAAACTAAGAAAATTCTTCCTTGAAGACCTTCAATAATCCATTCTCCCAACCTTATTCTAGAAGCACTGTGCACAGGCAAAATTAGTGGCAGAAGGATGAAAAACGGGTTATTTTTTGTTTTATTCTCCAAAAATAAAGGGTTTCATGTCAACTGGACACCATATATGTAAATTATAAGGCAATATATAATCATCAATGTAAACATTTCATCATTTGGAGGCTCTGAGGAAAAGCATCACGCCATTGCACGCTGCTTGTATAAACACCATTTTTTAAAATTTTCCGAAAAATCACAAAAAATACTCAAAATGCTCAAAATATTTTGAATTTTGGTACATGAAATCCTTGGATAATAAAATAAATAGATATGGATGCCTCAATTATCATATCCAAGTTATCTTTCTCCTTTAGCTTAAGAAGTGTTTCTTTAAGATTTTTTCTCAAATTCTTTACCCTCAATTTGACGATTTGGTTTGTAGTGAAATAATGTCTCGCCATATGTCTATAGAGGTTATTATCCCTTTCTACCTTCTTAAAAAGATTCTCAACATTAAAATTTACCCTGTCAAGCCATATCTCTTTGTCTTTCTCAATTTCAGTAGCGATCAACTCATCAAAGGTTAGCTGAGCTAATGGAGGAGATGACTCTCTTTCTTATTCTTTTTTCCTGGTTAACCCTCTTATTCTTGGTGTCCTTCCCTTTGTTTCAGCCTCTATGTCTTCCAACTGATAAAAATCTACCACTTCTTTACCTTTACCTTTGTCTGCCTCAATATTTTCCTTTGGTTTGATTTGGATAAGTTGTTTCACCTTCAATTGCATGTTTTCTTGTTGTAGAAAGGTAATTATGAAATTCCCCCTTGAGAAGTTATCCTTCAAATCTGCTATCTCTGCATCCTTTTCCCTTATTATATCCTCAGTTTATTTTCCTTCCACTTTCTCTTCCATGTCAATATCCATAGGCACATTTTCCTCATGCATGAGTGGCTCACTCTCATGAATACGTGGTTGCTCCATGGTTTCTTTTTTCTCAGCTCTAGTTTCAGGTTAAATCACAACTTTAGTGCTCTTACGAGAAAAAAAAATACTCTTACCCTTCTCATAGGTTTGAGCGATCTCAACCCTAGGTGCTTTTGGAATCGTTGCTTGCCTACTTGAAGATGCAACCTCCTTTCGCTGTGCTAGTGTTGATGGCATGCTCTGAGTGATTGGTGGACTAGTAGTCGACACTGATGCAACTGTCTCCATGAAAGTTTCAAAAGACATATTGATTGCTAAGAGCTGATGAGAAACAATAATCTTAACCAAACCATGGTGGAAAATACTAGGGTGATGATATTTTCCTTTACTTTGTACGTTTTCAGTCATTTTTCCAATTTAACTCCTGAATAAATAATTAGGAAAATTGAGTGGCTTGGTAACAATGAAGTGCATCAATAACCTTATATGGTACTGGTACAATCCTCATAATATCCCTTCAAATATTAAATACTTTGTAATTAGCTTCATCAAAGGGGCATACTTGTCAAGTAAATGTCTGAAAGGAATGGTGTACTCAGGAGCATCTTTGCAATGAGGTTTTAAGAACATTATGTAGTTATAAATGTCCAATTCCATCCCTTTGAACCATATTTATCCATGATTCTGGATACCTATTGCTGAGGAGATAAAATCTGTTGATATGGTGAACTCAATACCTGCTATGACAGCCTTGTCCTTCCTAAATCTGGTGGAGAAAAGGCTTGTCAATTGAGCATGGAATCCCATCTCTTGGATTCTCTCAGAAAACCTCAAACAACCATTGTTTTCAAAATACATCTTAGCATAAGAAGCATGTTTCTCCTGCAAGCTGGATGGCTGAAAATTGGAATGGTGGCCTCCATTATGGATCCTCGTCTCACCCTCCATGATTTTATTCAACAAGATAAACCCTAGTTTGATCTAGTGGATAGAGAAGGTGGAAAATTAGGAGAACAAGCTAGGGAAAATCCCTAAACAATTGGGGAGGTAGGGTGATGAGTTTTCTACAAGATGCAAGTGTAATATTTGGAAATGAGCATGTGAAAGGTGCCCAAAAGGTCAAAACATATGATTTTCCTACAAAAACGTAGTGAAAGCTAGGGTTTCAATGAAAATGGTGGCAAGGAGGGATATGAGTGATAGGTAGTGTTAGGATAAAATATATAGATGATGTATGAAGGTTTTTTTATGGTGAAAGTATGGTTTTTTCCACTAAAACAAATCGTACATGGAGGAAACCAAAAACGTAGTGTAGAAAACCTAAGGAGGGAAATCCACCCTTTTGCTGAAGAATTTGACTTAAAAGAGGTATAATGAAAATTCATTTACTGATTAGGATGTCCCTGAAGCTTGAGACAAGATGACTTGACCCTTGGATAGATGTTTCTAATCTTGGAACCAAAAACGTATAACCTTTTCCAGAAGCGCAGTGCAATAAGAAAGAAATGTAGCGCATCAAGCCAGAAGCATAGCACAGTATAGTTTGGAAAAATTCATGCTGGTTGTCTTTGAAATTTGGTAGATGTTGAGTGTGATGATGATAAGAGAGGAGCTCTATTGAAAATCAAATGATGAAATGACTTGAATAAGCCTCATTTCCTTCTATATCTTCACAAAATTTTCTTTTTTCTCTTCTAATGAAATCATACATACTTGGAGAAAAACTTGTTTTCGAAAAACTTGATCATGTAGCATACTTTTTGAGAAATGAAAAATTACCTTTACTTATTTTTCCTACCTTTGTTAACTCAAAATGTAAATGAATTATATTGTGAAAATGATATATTTTTCGCCTTCTTTCATGGCATCATTTAACATTATGGTGGAGAAACAAAAGAGACCTAGACCCTGATTTTGACTGATCTATGACCCTATGTGATAATGGATGACATGAACTTTGAAAATACTATGACCATGCATGGAGTGAAGGGAGTAGCATTTCAGACCTAGACAACATTCAGTGACAAAATTCTATTTGAAAATTGGTTTGAAAACATGAAGTTTTAACCTAGGACCACTACCAAGTAAACCTGAAAAAGTAGGTTTGATCACAAAACATTTAGACTCTAACATTTGCTCTAGCTAGGGATGGCAGATCCTTTAGGAGGTGTCAATAACACCATAGGTCAGGTAGCCTCATCCATTTCGAAATGGATTCCAAATTGGAAACTGAAATAACTTTGAAAAACTAAAATGACTAAGTAAAACAGAAAATGACATTGAATGAAAACTGACTTGACTTTTTGACCTTTTAAAAGAAAAACATCAGCTGATCATAGAAGCCTCATGGCCTTCTCCTCGGGCTTCAAAATTCTTCAAAAACTTCCTTATTATTTGAAAGCCAATACAAATCACATTTATAATGAAAGTTAATTTTTTTCTTCAAGATCAGGTAAGGTAATGTTTGAGGAACCTACCATTCATCGTTCCTCTCGGAATTTCCTGCCCATCAAGATCTTCTAACAAAAACACCTTATTACCACTGAATGTTGTAATATTGTATGGACCTTTCCATAGGTTATCAAACTTACCATGCTTTCCTTTGTCTTCATTTCAGGAATCCCACCAAAGAACAACATCTCCTAACTTGAAAACATCAACTTTGGTTTTCTTGTCATAGATCTTCTTGATTTCCTCCTGAAGTTTTGAAGTGTGATTGAAAACATCTTCTCTTGATTATTGTAAATGAATCATTTTACTGATTCTTCGTTTGATTTAATTTGGCTCACAGTCAATCTCTTGCATAATTTTGATCATCGACACTGCTAAAGAAGTCAAAAACATTATGTCGACACCATACACTAGCTAGAAAGGTCACATGTTGATTGATCTCTTCGTGCTAACTATGTCCACCCATAGAGAATTTATGAGCTTTTTGTGCCAATTTCTTCTATTCTCTTATAGCAATTTCTTAATGATGTTGACCAATGACTTGTTTGATGATTAAGCCAACCAGTTTCCTTGACAATAGTATGATGTAGAATGCTCGAGTCTTATGTGATATTTATCACAAAATTAAATCATCTTTTTGAACTTTAAGAGGATTTCGTTGTCACTGATAGTTTTCCTTGGGCAACGAAAATGGGACAGAATATTGTTCTTCAGAAACTAAATAATTCTAGCTAGGGATGGCAGTTCCTTCATGTGATGTTCCAAATGGGGAAAATTAGGCTCAGTAGGGAATATCTTAAGATATTCCTCTATGGGATCATAGTAGTATGGAAAACACACTAGAAAAATCTAAACCAGAGATAGAATAGTAGGGAATTTACTGGTTATATCAACTCTAAGGAGAGGATGAAAACCAGAGGCTTCCTGGCCCGTTCTAAACTCTGTCTATAGAAGACTGATGAAACACAACAAGCATGGAAATGACACAATCCTCTTGGATTTTTCTGCCCTTTGGAACCTTAGATCTAAAAATCTAAAGAATGGATCCAAAGAGAAGCAAAAACCAAACAAGAGAGAAGTTGGAAATTCCACTCTTAGGAAACTCTGCAATAGGCTCAGTGAGAACGTTGTATAAGAAAAATGGTGAAAGAATAACAATGTTCAGGGCTGGTTTCCCTTATTATAGGCTATTTTGGACCTCCATGCTGAATTTCAGGAAAAATAACTGGGTTTAAGGGATTTAAACAGATCTCCCACGAAGCTGACTAGTTAAAAATTAGCTAAAGAGAAGAGCTGATGGAATGAAGAAGAACCCACTTCAAAAAATTGCACGGTTTCAGCAGAGAATAATTGGAAAGTAGAAATAAGACATATAATACAGTATAGAAGTATAAAATCAGACTTTTAATGAGTTCCTTACGAATTACAATAGATTGCATGAGGAAATAAGCAAGAAATCTTCAGAAATTGGAGCTATAATATATGTAGAAAGTGCAGATCTGAATAGATAGCCTCCCTCTAAGTGTGCTTCAGAATTATAACATTAGATTACATATCTACAGTAGGAACATGGCTGAAACATCAGATCCATATCAGATCTGGAAACTACTCAGCCTTCTAATCAAGATCTCCTTAAGGGTTTTACAAAATAATGCACTAGAAAGTGTAGATCTAAATTTTATACACATAACTGCAGGAAGATTCAGTAATTTATGAAGATGAATTTATTCATAATATACATCAGATATGAACATAATATATCAGCAAGCTAATTTATTAATCTTCAGGGTAAGAAGCAAGCCTCAATCACCAGAAACAAGTACAATAGCAGATCTAGAAAATAGTGAAGCAGTACATGATAAATAACATAGTAGAAAAAGGAGACTGCACAGTAGCTAGTAATAAATATTACAATAGGTAAAATATACAGATCTGAAATGAAAATATAACAAATATCCTCTTCCAAGTGGTCACAAGACACCGTCCCTGAGAGAAATCCCTCAAAACTACTAGATCCTTGCAGATCTAGAATTTCCACTTACTACACTTGTTGCAGCTGCAAAACCATCAATGAGCCAGTGTTGTCAATGCAAGCATAGCTTGGCCTCCAACCTCATAGTGGTTCAATATAGCTCACTTCCCTCCAAGGACTACTCAAAGAAGGATAGAGGATTCCTAAGTAGGAGATCCTCTCTTTCTCTTGCTAAAAAACAAAGAGAAATGGAGTTGCCTTAGCAAGCTCAGAAAATGAAATATGATCAACAACCTCCTCATGAGACTTCATCCTCCTTTTATAACATTTGAGTCTCTTGGAAAAACCTAAACCACTTTCACCCTTTGGTTCTTTTCACATTTGGAAACCCCTTCTAGAACTGCACAGTTCTTCAAGGAGGTTCAATGAACCTAGACAACTTTGTTGACTTGGTCAAACAGAATCTCCTTTGGTGGTCTTGGCCCTTTCACACCTACAAGATTTAATTATGATGGCCTAAATATGTCTCCTTTCACATAAGCATTGATTTATTCTTGATTTTCAAGAGGATTAGACATTCTCCCTTACAATTTATTCATTAATCATGAAATACAAAATGATTAAGGAAAAATTAATGTTCCAAATTAGTTGAAGCTAATTTAGGAACATTACGGTCTCCCCATCCCAAGTGTTGCTTGTCCTCAAGCAACTGCAAGGGTGATGCAAAACTCCTCCTTCTTCTCTTGAGGCCTCGTCATCAAATAGTCTCCTCCATTGCTCTGAATTTTCCGCAATATCTTTGTCTTCCAAATGGTCCTTCCTTAAGATGCAAGTTTTCCCTTGATGGATAAACTCAAAGGCTCTCATCATGAAGAAGTGGAAGGTTGTTGTGGAAACCTTCTTGCTGATCCATGGCCTCCTAAAGATAGAAGTGATGTCCATCATGGGGTTTTCATGATACATGAAAGACTCCCATCCCCATGCTATCATTAAAATGAAGTGGATTACCTCCAAGCTTGGAAATCCATAGAAGATCTCCACCCCACTACATGTGAGAGGCATGTCATCATCCAACATATGGCTCACTTTAAAAATAGACAAGTGATTAATCATAGTGGCCATACAAAATCTCATGCTCCCATGGAAGCATGCAATGCAACAAGAATGGGGGACTCCTTCCCCCAAGGGCACATTTAATAAGTGTGCCTTTCCTCCAACTATTCCCCCAACAAAGATAAGGACATATTCAGCTTGTGGGATCATGATTAGAAGCATGCTAGGTGCCATGTGTGATAGATAAGAAGGAATATGCTCCCTCATGTGCAACCAACACAGTTTTATCCTTAACTGCCATAGAATAAGATATAATGAGTGCCACACCCAACACTTGCTTGCTACCTCATGTCTTTGGAATGCTTGGAGAATGTAAATCATGGTTGGTGTAAAAGAATCACACCATGAGGAGTATAAAAGCTTCCCAAGGTTCTCCAAGGAATGGCTTGCATCAACATATTTCATGGCCTTAGATGGCCCATGAAACCCATCATACTTAGTGCCCCATCTTGGCACCATGCCCTGCAAATCAATGTCAGAAAAATATAAGCATGTAAGAGATGCAAAATAATGCTCAAGAGGATGATTCTCTCTATATACTTGTTTTTCATCATTGGGGTAACTTATGGATGAGTTCCCTCTCACACTCAAAGGATAAGGAGGTGTGAATGGTGGCTCCTCCCAAGAGCTATGTTCCTCCTCCTCTACCAAGTAGTCCATGCACTTCTTCATATGAGAGTAAACATCTTCTTTGTATCATTCTCATATGAATCCACCCAAGAGAGTATGATATGCCTTGACAAAACCAGCGGGTTTCGAAAGCAGGATTTCATAGATGACATCAAATATTCCTTCCTTGAGTTTAGAGTCACCAGCCAAAAGAATAATATTGTAGAAATAGATAACTCCATCTACCACCTTGAACCTTTCATCCTTTAATTCCCCTTCAAGAACCCCCCATGTGAAAAGGTCCTTGGAGTATTTCAGCTTCAGTTGGGAATCCCAAAAAGGATCCAAGCTCTCCAAGAATGATAGCGTTGTAGAGGTCTGAAAAGCAGCCCATGTCTTCTCATGGCTCCCATCTTTGACATCCTTGATATCAAGATCACATGTTGGAGCATCATCAACCTTCTTTTTCTGCCCCATTTGCAGCCGTTCTTGCACAAGACAATATTGGAGCATATGGAAATCAACTTCCCCTTGGTAATTCCTTGTCTTCCAAAATATCCTCCTTTTGGCCCATGTATATAAGAGGGTTAGGATCCCCTTGCCATATTCATAAATCTCCTTTGTGAATGAAGAGGTCATGGGCTGCCCCCAAGATATGGAGTTTCCATGTGTCTTCATGCTCATGCAACCATAGATCTCTGATTTCTCCTTTCCTAGTGTAGATACCTGAGTATGAGTTTGCATTGTCCCTTTCAAGAAACTACTCATCTCTCTCCTAAATGCTTGAGAGATTCTTTGTGCTGTGCCAGCTTCTCCTAAGGCTCCTTCCTTGGCCAAGTGTGCATATGCAGCCCATAGATGAAGGAACACTTTAGATTGCCTCCTATCAAGAGGTTCTCCTTGTAGAGAGCCTCCTTGCAAAGAAGTATGAAGGCATGAAATAGGATCTAGATTTAAGTAGGCAGACTTGCCCTTACCACAGCTACATGGATCCTTTTTCCTCCTTTTGTTTCCAAGCTTTGAAGTTGAGGAGGATTCATGCTTTCTTCATTATGATTCTCTTCCTCTTCTTCTACATCTCCTATCTCCAATACCTCATCACAAATCAGTGATACTACATCCTCCTTATGCATGAGATCCCGTGGGACCCTTTGCAAGAGTGCAAGAGTCTCTTCTCTTGGAGCAAGTGCCCCAATTTCCTTCTCATGAAGTGCTTGAGGTACCCTTGAGGTGGTTGCATTCTCATCTCCAAATTCCTCCTCCTCTTCTACCACAACTGAAATTTTCCCATCATCAATGAGAGACAATAGATCTTGATCAACTATTGAAGGAGAAGCATTCATGTTTTCATCTTGAGATGAGGAATATTCACCAATTGGAGATCTTTCCTTGAAATGTGATGGTGGAATAGACACTAGCCAGCAATGTAGGAGTTTTTTCCACATGTTGTGGCTAGGAGGGTTTTGAAAACCGTCGAATTATCACAGCTAGGTGTGAATACCCTAGCTGATTGTATTATTATTTCAGTTAGAGTCGTAGAAGTCAAATAGCTTAGTTATTCTAGCTGTCATATTCCAGTTAGTCGAATTGTTTTAATTAGACTATTGATTTCCAGAAACGGTCCTCTCAGAGGTACCAAAGAGTCATAGGTTTATGTATATAATTTTAAACCCTCGGATGTATGAAGGAGGAGAAGAAGACGAGAGGAGATTCTGCAATAAACTCTATATGTTACGATTACTTCCAATTAAATAGTTTATGTGCGCATTTACCCTAGAATCGTGTTGAATTATTAATCGTCAAGAGGTTGTTTAATTGCGAAGTGATGAACTCTGTGCATATGTATCTACTGGAACAGACCATTGTATAGATTTTACATATCCCTGTCTATTTTTTCCCTCAATTTGCTCGAGTAGAGAAGCAGTGAAACCGTGGTCATTTAAATCTGGTTAATGGTAATAGAATCCCACTTAACACAGTAAGTTACGATTTTTTGTCAACCGGAGTACACATAGGCGAACGCAAACCCCGACATGAACCCTGGTTAGCCACTATTCAAAACCACTAGCGGATTTGTGGAAGGAGACTACCCATATCGCACTGCTTTTGGTGCGAAGGCGGTATTTCTGGGTCGAGGAGCGATTCCATAGAGATTTTGATGCGTGGCAAGGTGGACCCTTGGAAAACCACCATTCAAGCGCGCCATCGCGCGCTAACCTTTGACGTTGGATGTCGAGCGATATGCGTACGAGCCGTCGATCTGGGAAAAGGCCATCGGACGGTCTTCGTTTGACGGAGATGCACGAAGTTTAAACAAGGTACGACGTGCGCGTTTGATTGGGCCATTGAAATATATGTGGGGCCGAGCCGAAGGCCCATTGTAACGCTGGTTATTTATAATGTGTCAGGATATTATATAAGGCACGAAAATTTATTTAAATTACAAAGGTTCGTTATAAAGCCAATATTAATATATATAACGCGCGAAGGTATAAACTTTGATTATAAAGTGGGGAATAAGATACAAGCCGGGAGATACCATTTGATATTCAAAGCTGTTGAATATAGTTATTTATCAATTTTCTCCAAAATTGATAAAACAAAATTTCCAAGGGAAAGTAAGTAGACCACGCGGGAGCCGCAGAACGAGGGTTCCCGAGGTAGGGAGCTGACTTTCACCGTTGCTACGTCAAAATGCATCAATCAAGCTCACACCTCCTTTTTCCTCCTTCATGAAGGAATCAATGGAAGAATGCTGAAGCTCCGATGATATGGCTGAGTGCTCATATCCATGAGATGAGGATTCAGAATGTTCCTCATGCACAGATCCTATAGATCTGCTTGGAAGATCTTCTTTTTGAAACTCCTTGGGAGCTTCACCGCTGCTTCTCTTTTCTTCTTGCACATCCTCCTTGGGGAGGTTCTTCTTAGATCTAAATAGATATGAGATTAATCTCATCCTCTCCATGTTTCCCTTGCTCTTGATTCCACTGATAGCTTGATCTCACAGGCGGAGCCAGAGATCATGCTCTGATACCACTGTAATGTTCCAAATGGGGAAAATTTGGCTCAGTAGGGAATATCTTAAGATATTACTCTATGGGATCACAGTAGTATGGAAAACACACCAGCAACTTCTAAAACAAGATAGACTAGTAGGGCATTTACTAGTTATATCACCTCTAAGGAGAGGATGAAAACTAGAGGCTTCCTGGCCCGTTCTAGACTCTGTCTATAGAAGACTGATGAGACACAAAAAGCATAGGAATGACACACTCCTCTTGGATTTTTTTTCCCTTAGGAACCTTAGATCTACAGATCTAAAGAATGGATCCAAAGAGAAGCAAAAACCAAAAAAGAGAGAAGCGGGAAATTCCACTCTCAGGAAAATATGCAATAGGCTCAGTGAGAACGCTGTAAAAGAAAAATGGTGAAATAATAATGCTGCTCAGGGCTGGGTTCCCCTAGTATAGGCTGTGTGGGACCTCCATGCTCAATTTTAGGAAAAAAAATGGGTTTAAGGGCCTTAAACAGATCTCCCACGAAGCTGACTAGTTAAAAATTAGCTAAAGAGAAGAGTTGATGGAATGAAGAAGAACCCACTTCAGAATTGCACAGTTTCAATAGAGAGTCACTGTAAAATATAAATCAGACATATATAAAAATATATAAGTAGAAAATCAGACTTTTAATGAGTTCCTTAAGAAGTACAGTAGATTGCATGAGGAAATAAGCAAGAAATCTTCAGAAATAGGAGCTGCAATACATGTAGAAAGTGCAGATCTAAATAGACAGCGTCCCTCTAAGTGTGCTTTAGAAGTATAAAATTAGATTACATATCTACAACAAGAACATGTCTGAAACATCAGATCCATATCAGATCTGGAAACTACTCAGCCTTCTAATCAATATCCCCTTAAGGGTTTTACAAAATAATGCACTAGAAAGTGTAGATCTAACTTTTATACACAGAACTGCAGGAAGCTTAAGTAATTTCTGAAGATGAATTTATTCATAATATACATCAGATCTGAACGTAAGTTATTAGCAAGCTACTTCATTAATCTTCAGGGTGAGAAGCAAGCCTCAATCACCAGAAACAAGTACAATAGTAGATCTAGACAATAGTGAAGTAGTACATGAGAAATAACGTAGTAGAAAAAGGAGACTACGTAGTAGCTAGGGCTGAATATTACAATAGGTAAATATGCAGATCTGAAATGAAAAGATAACAAAGATCCTCTTCCGGGTGGTCACAAGACACCGTCCCTGAGATATATCCCTCAAAAATACTAGATCCTTGCAGAACTAGAATTTCCACTTACTACACTTGCTGCAATTGCAAATCCCTCAATGAGCCAGCGCTATCAATGCAAGCATAGCTTTGCCTCCAACCTGATAGTGGTTTAATATATCTCACTTCCCTCCAAGAGCTACTCAAAGAAGGATAGAGAATTCCTAAGCAGGAGATCCTCTCTTTCTCTTGCTAAACAATAAAGAGAAATGGAGTTGCCTTAGCAAGCTCAGAAAATGAAACATGATCAACAACCTCCTCATGAGCCTTCATCCTCCTTTTATAACATTTGAGTCTCTTGGAAAACCCTAAACCACTTTCACCCTATGGTTCTTTTCACATTTGGAAACCCCTTCTAGAACTGCGCAGTCCTTCAAGGATGTTCAATGAACCTAGACAGCGTTGTTGACTTGGTCAAACAGGATCTCCTTTGGTGGTCTTGGCCCTTTCACACCTGCAATATTTTATTATGATGGCCTAAATATGTCTCCTTTCACATAGGGACTGATTTATTCTTGATTTGCAAGAGGAATAGACATTCTCCCTTACAATTTATTCATTAATCATGAAATACAAAATGATCAAGGAAAAATTAATGTTCCAAATTAGCTGAAGCTAATTTAGGAACATTACACTTCAGGACGTGTCAACAACACCGTAGATCATGTAGCCTCATCCATTTGGAAATGAGGTCAAAACTGGAAACTGAAATAACTTTGACAAACAAAAATGACTAAATAAAACAGAAAATGACATTGAGTGAAAATGACTTGACTTTTTTAACTTTTAAAAGAAAAACATCAGATGATCATAGAAGCCTCATGGCCTTCTCCTCGGGCTTCGAACTTCTGCAACAACTTCCTTATTCTTTGACAACAAATAAAAGTGATATTTACAATTAAAGTGAACCTTTTTTTTCAATATGAATTAAGGTAATGTTTGAGGAGCCTACCATTCACGAGTCCTCCCAGAATTTCCTGCCCATCAATATATTCTAACAAAAATGCCTTATTACAACTTAATGATGTAATATTGTATGGACCTTTCCATAGGTTATCAAACTTACCATGCTTTCCTTTATCTTCATTTCGTGCATCCCACCAAAGAACAACATCTCCTAACTTGAAAACATCAAATTTGGTTTTCTTTTCATAGATCTTCTTGATTTCCTCCTGAAGTTTTGAAGTGTGATTAAAAACTTCTTCTCTTGACTGTTGTAAATGAATCATTTGATTTATTCTTCACTAGATTTCATTTGGCTCATGGTTGATCTCTTGAATAATTTTCATCAGTGACACTGCTAAAGAAGTGGGAAACACTGTGTTAGCACCATGCACTAGATAGAAGGGTGACATGTTGATTGATATCTTTGTGCTAACTATGTCCACCTATAGAGAATTTATGAGCTTTTTGTGCCAATTTATTTTGTTCTCTTGTAGCAATTTCTTGATGATGTTCACCAATGATTTGTTTGATGATTCAGCTAACCTATTTCCTTTAGGATAGTATGATGTAGAATTCCTGAGTCTGATGTGATATTTATAAAAAATTTCAATCATATTTTTGGACTTAAAGGAAACTACATTTTCAGTGATAATTTTCCATGGGTAGCCAAAACGAGACAAAATATTGTTCTCCAAAAACTGAATAATGATAGTTTCAATATCTCTACTCGTGGGGATGGCTTCAATCCACTTTTTAAAGTAATTAGTGATACTGAGTATCCACTTATGCTAAGATGATGATGAAGGGTGGATCTCACTAATAAAATCAAGACCCCGCTACTAGAAGGGTGCTTGAAATGAAATTGGTTTCAAGGGTAGCAACAAAATATTTCTCTTTCCCTTAAAAAATTGACACTCATGATAACTCATGGCAGTTTTATAAACATCGGAAAACAAACTTGGCCAATAAAATCTAGCCCTCAATATCTTGTTTGTTTTATTCTTCCAGAAAATATGACCACCAAAATCACCTTTCTGAAAATCATTCATTACTTTCTCAACTTCATCTTCTACCAAACAGTTCAACAAAACTCTGCCTGGGTCTTTCCAATACAAAGCATTGTTAAGAATGCAATAATTAAGGCCTTCAAATTTAGAGATCTACCTTTGCTGTTAGGCAAGCCGAGAGGAGGATTCAAATGTTGCAACATGTTATCACTCTGTAATTATGAAGGCTAAGGATAGAACCATGGAGGGAAACATCAAACCTCTTTGGAATCGAGGACCCAACCTTCCTCAACACAGAGAGGGCTCTCTTTGTAAGATATATATTTGTTTATAGGGGCATTTTAGGCTAGATATTAGTGCATAGGGGTTGGTTTTAAGATTTATGGTTGAGGCAATAGAAGGGGGCCATTGGGCTATGGAGTCAAACAGGTGCAAACAAATTCAAATGGATGAAAAAATGAGGTCAGGTGCAACCAGGAAAGCTAGCCATGTCAATGAATCTTAATAGCTTATGAAATGGAAAAGAAGAGGATATTAAGGTTCAATGGGAATTCATGGCAGACCATCTCTGAATTCTACATTCTAGTCTGAGAGGAAAACATAGTGTACTGTCTCAAGGCTGAGCAGGGTGCCCCATGGTAAATCCTACACAAACTTTTGTATCCATAGTAAAGAAAATAAAAGAATATGTAAAACAGAAGAATCACAAATTAAATGGGAGAAACACTTCACCACATATCATAACACGAGAATCCAGAAAAAAAACATACTCATTAATTCATCCAAAAGAGAGTGCTTACAACCAGCTGAGCTTGTTACAATGGTTTTTCCCTTCCGGCCTTTCATACTTCTAGTCTATGCAGTATTTATAAAAAACCTAAGTCGGTTAATTTGTCTACTGCAGTGATTACATTCAAGTAAAAACTAGAAAAGTGGAAACATGCAGGCAGTGATAAGACGAGCTTGGCCTCCACCAGTGGCTTTAGCAGTCTGTTTATTAATTGTGTAATGATATGGATCTAGCTGGTGTGATGCCAAAGAGGCAAGGAAGGCTCCGATACCTTGACTCTCCATCTTAAGAAAAATGCTGTTGGATTATTAAATTGATGAAGGGCTTGGATCAATAGTTGCGCTGATGTGTTCGCTGCCCCTTCGGTTTTTGCTCTTGTGTCACAAAATGACCAAATCAACATTTTCTGTCAGTTTCTTTGTGAAGTTCAGCCTCTCTCTACCTTTTTCTCCTTGTCGAGTCTTATTCTACCACAAGTCGATTTGCCGCATTTTTCCTATTTCTTCATAAAATGGCACAAAAAACTTATACTCCCGGACTTGAAATCCTTTATACCTCAGTCCTGGGATTACATCGCATCCGCGCCAACATTGAACTTCACATTTCATTGTTTTTCAACTTTATGTAATATCCCTAAATGGGAACAAGCAGTAATATTAAACAATACTGCAGAGAAATAACACAGTTAAGCAAAGTAAGACTAGGAGGCCAATATGGAGGCTTAAAAATGACATTTACATCAGCAAATCAGATTTATATTGTGGCCCATAAGACGTAGAACAGAAATAGAATACTTTTACATGAAGAAATCCTTAAAAATGAGGTGTTGCAACCATAGATTATGACTGAATAAGCTTGACAACATTATTTTATTGGATGATAATAACTGTATATTACACTTCAAATCTAGAGCAAATCTATGTACAAAAATTTAGATCTATATCAGATCTGTACACTATATAGACTCCTCTTCAAATGCCCCTTGGGGTTTTTAGCAAAAAGTGAATTACATGGAGTAGATCTAAGATCTTATGCAGCAGATCTGCAGAATGATTCGTAAATTCTAAATAAAATACAATAGTATTTAGACTAGTCTGAATATGACATGAATAGATCTGAAATCGATGGATCTTCATAGTGAAGGGAAAATCCCCAACACTAGAAATCTCTCCTCCAAAAGTGTGCCAAAACACCCTGCAACTATACACTTGTAAATAACGCAATACTAGAAATCACTGTGTTTCAGGCTCTAGAACATGTTTGGCCTCAAGCCAAGATCTGAAATATGTTCTCCAATCATTCAATACTCTCTTGCCAATGGGATAGAATTCTTTCCCACTGAAAATAGGCACTAGAATGGCCTAGATCTGAGTATATCTAGCCTCCACTTGTTGTAGCTTACAAAGACAACCAAACCCTCAATAGGATCTGCTTTGTAGTTGGAAGAAGAGCTTCGCTAAATGCCTAATATTGGACAAGAAATTCAAGACTCTTCCAAGAGGCCTCTCAAGGAAAGAGGTGGGATTCCCGATTAGGAACAACTAGTGCTAAACAACATTATTCGTTGTTAAATAACAAGGAGAATAATAAATTTATAAATAGAAAAAATCTTCAGAAATATGATAATCATCAACCCCGTTCTCATGCTATCCTCCTCTTCCCTTTATAAGATTGACATCTTGCAAAACCCTAAAGCATCTCAATGATTTAGCTCCTTTCACATGTGCCACCTCCAACTAAGACTGCATTGTGCATCAATGAGGATCACTTCTTCTAGACAACGTTGTTGATTTGGTCATGGTTGAACCAGTCAAATGACTCAATCCCTTTCACACATAAGGGTGTTTATTTAGATAGCCGAGATTTAGCTTTGTTCACATGTGGCAATGCTTTATTCACTGTTTTAGGAGTTTTTATTGTCCTCCTTTACACATTTATTCATGCAACAGGAAAATGAAACAAAATTGTATATTCCCATTAGCTTGGGCTAATTGGAAATATTACATTCCTCCCCTCCAAAATGTTTCTTGTCCTCAAGCAACTGATAAGGCGAGTGTTGCAACACTTCTCCTCCTCCATTGGTGACACCATCATGAATTAATCTTTCTCCATAAGCTAAGTGTTCACCAATCCAACCCTCCATGAATTGTTCCTCCAAAGTCATTATGAGATGTACATAGTCCATCCCACAAGGAGTTAAGAACTCAAATGAAACAAACATGGCTGAACCAATGCTCTCCCTGAAACATGTAGCATAAGGTACATAAAGATTCTCCATCCCATGTGGTACATACATGCCTCCCATCCTCCCTCCATACAATCCCATAAAAATGCAAGTATGTCATCAATGTATGGAAGAAAAACTACAAATACACAAACATAAATTTGAGCATGAGGAGGTGGGTCATAGTCCCACATATGATACCATCGCAATGAATCTTCTGCCTACATCAGATGAAGGTATGGTAAGTGGTTTCCCCACCACTTGCTTGCTGCCCATGTTATCTCACAATGGCTGAAAGTGTGAGATATGTTTGGTGCTTTAGGAAAGAATCCATCATGATATAAAATCTCCCTTTGCACATCAAGGGAGTGGCGAGATTCAGAAATTTTAGTGGCCCAATATTTGCCATGAGATTTACATGATACATTACTCCTCCTTGGAGTCATGGCCTTCATAAACATGGTGAAAGAATATGTAAAATCATAAAATAAAACATGCTTTACATGATCATATTCTTCACCAACAATGTTCGTCATACACATGGAGTTGTGCATGGATCTTTCTCCTCTTTCAAAAGAAGGAAGATCTGGCTGAAATAATTCTTGCATAGAGTCATATGGCTACCCCAACTTCACATATTTCATGCATTCTAGAAAACGCTGATGTAGTTCTTCTTTCAAGCCTTCCCAATCAAAAATCCTCATGATGATATTGTAGATCCTCATGGAGTACATATGGCTGAAACATAACTCTTTGTATGCTCTCTATAGTAACTTCTACTTGAGCTTGGAAGATATAGAAAAGAATATCCTACCATGATGATATATGATCCCTCCTTGGACTAAGTAGCCCTCTTCATGCAACTGGTCATCAAGTATCATACAAGTGTGAAGATCTTTCGAATAATCCACCAATAGTTGGGATTTCCAATACAGATCTAAACTGCTCAATAATGACAGTACTAATGATGCATCAACAAAAATGTCTATCATGTTGCTACTCTTCTCCTCGACATATCCTATGCCAAAGAGGTGTGTTGGAAGGCCATTCCTCTAATTCTTCTCCTCCCATAGCACAAAATCATAAATGAGAGTGGGTGAAGATGATAAGGGAAGAATATAACCCTCCTTGTTGAGCTTACCCAAGTCCCCCAGCGCTGTAGCTTTGTCTTCAAGTCCTCCAATCCCTCCTAGATCTAAGTTTGGAGCAGCATGTTTTGAGGTCTTCCCCACAATATATTAATCAGGTGGCTTCCCAGGTGATTTGCCACTAGATAAGAGTGCACCATGAAGAAATATCATGAACATAATAGATGCGACTGTATGGTCCTTGCTTCCACTGCACAAATTCATCTATGTTTTCTATGTGGAAGTGTTATGTGAGGGGTAAGTATGCATGCCTTTGATCATTTTAGATTCACCACTCTTCTTGTCCACCCATTCCATTTGTAAATCCTCCCAATCAGTGGTGACTTTCCCTAATGTAATCAAACATTGAACACCCAAAATCACATTGGTGTCCGGTATGTCAACCACAAAGAAGTGATCAACCAAAGTGTAGGTACCCATGGTGACTAAAATTTATGGGACATAATGCATGCATTGCATTGTTCTATCTCCTGGGACCAAAATAGAGAATCTCGCAATAGTTTCAGTGGGTATTTCCCTCCTCTGCACAATATGGGCATCAATGAAGTTGTGGGTAGCCCCACTGTCAATAGATATAGAAAATATTTGATTCATGACTGAACCTTGAACTCTTAAGGTCAAGTAATTAGTTACTCCTATCAAATATGCAAGAGTTCCTCCAATAGGAGCAAATGCTCCATTTCCAACTCCTGATGGTGTTGGTTCTCCTTCAACATTGTCAACACTGTGACCCCTTCTTGGTTCATCATCTTCTTCTTCAACATCTGAGAATACCTCTATGTAATGTGCTTTTATAGCAGCACATCTATGTTCAAGTGCCCATGGTTCTTGGCAAGTGAAGCATAGCTTATTCTTCCTTAGATCTCTCCGGTCTTCAATATCAAGAGGCTTCTTGAATGAACTCTCCTTTGAAGGAGCAGCTTTCTCTTCCTTTCCTTTACAAGGAAAAGAGGACTTGTGCTGAAAGTTTGCCTTTGCTTTTGGCAAGGAATCTTGAAGGTCTCTAGCCCTCTCAATGGCATAATGCAAGGTAGTGGGCTTGGTAGACTTTACCAACCCATGAAGATTTTCATCTAGACCATCGATGAACATGTACACCCTTCTTGTTGTAGACAAATTAGGAACCATAATAGATAATCTCAAAAATTCAGAAATATAATACTTTGTATTACCTGATTACTTCAAATTTGTAAGGCTCATGAAGGGTGCCTCTGGATCTCTTCTATCAAATATTTTCACCACCCTTCTAGTGAATGCAGAATAAGTAGTCACATTAGCATGACCCAATGTAGACAAGACATGGAACCTCTAGTCATGTGCTTCACCTTTAAAGTGCAGCACTGCAATCTTGATAGCTTCCATCTCAGGGAATTTGTTCAACTAAAAGTAGATGTCAATTTTTTCCACCCATGCCTTGGCAAAACACTTGGATGACCCATCAAAATTGGGTAGAAATAATCTGCCAATAGAGTGATGTTGATCATGATTCTGAGTGAAACCACCATCTCTATGATGATGCCTTGGTCTTCTTTTGTCCTTTAGGTGATAGAACTCTTAAAAAATCAATTGATCTTTGAATATCTGATTTTGAGACTCATATTCTTCAAAATAGTCTTCAAGGGATGCTTTCTCTTGAAACCCTTCATTTCCCACAACAAAAAAGGTATGCATGGTAGAGCGTTGGGAAATTTATGGCTGGTGCACTGGTTGATCATTCTAGTGATGAGACATGCTAGAGCTTTCTCCAAGATGGAATCTCTTAGGAGACTCTTTGATTCTGTCCATTCTCATCTATTTGATCTCTCTAGCAATATCTTTCATGGCTCTCAAAAGGATCTTTGCAAAGTCCTTTCTTTCATCGTCATTTTCAGATTCATGGGCTTTACCCTTGTCTTTATCATCATTTGTGTAATCAAATTTCTTCTGTCTTCTTTTAGGATACCTATTCTCTCTGTCAGTAAGAGGCTCTTCTCCTTCAGAATACATATTGGCTTCTTGCAAGCTATGCCAAGATGATTGCTCTGATACCACTGTAATATCCCCAAATGGGAATAAGAAACAATATTAAACAATATTGCAGAGAAATTACGTAATTCAGAAAAGTAAGAGTAGGAGACCAATATAAAGGCTTAAAAATGACATTTACATCAGAAAATCAGATTTATATTGTGGCCCATAAGATGTAGAACAGAAATAGAAGACTTTTACATGAAGAAATCCTAAAAAATGAGGTGCTGCAACCATAGATTATGACTAAATAAGCTTGACAACATTATTTCATTGGCTGCTAATAGTAGTAGATTACACTTTAGATCTAGAGCAGATATTTGTACAAAAATTTAGATCTATATTAGATCTGTACACTAGATAGGCTCCTCTTCAAATGACCCTTGGGGTTTTTAGCAAAAAGTGAAGTACATGGAGTAAATCTGAGATCTTATGCAGCAGATTTGTAGAATGATTCTAAAATTTTGAAGCAAATACAACAGTACTCAGATCAAATCTGAATTTGACATGAATAGATCTAAAATCCGTGGATCTCCATAGTGAAGGGTAGATCCCCAACACTATAAATCTGTCCTCCATAAGTGTGCCAAAAAAACCTACAATTATACACTTGCAAATAATGCAGTACTGGAATGAAAAATATGTTGTAGGCTCTAGAACATGTTTGGCCTCAAGACAAGATTTAAAATATGTGCTCCAGTCATCCAATACTCTCTTGCCAATGGGATAGAAGACTTTCCCACTAGAAAGAGGCACTAGAATGGCCTAGATCTGAGTAGATCTAGCCTCCACTTGCTGCAACTTATAGAGACAACCAAACCCTCAATAGGATCTGCGTTGTAGTTGGAAGAAGAGCTTGGAAAAATGCCTGATAGTGGACAAGGAATGCAAGACTCTTCCAAGAGGCCTCTCAAGGAAAGAGGTGGGATTCACTATCAGGAACACCTAGTGGTAAACAACACTATCCTCTGCTAAACAACAAGGAGAATAATAAATGTCTAAACAGAAAAAATATTCATAAATATGATAATCATCAACCCCCTTCTCATGTTGTCCCCCTCTTCCTTTTATAAGATTGAGATCTTTCAAAACCCTAAACCATCTCGATGATTTAGCTCCTTTCACATGTGCCACCTCCAACTAAGACTGTGTTGTGCATCAATGAGGATCACTTCTTCTAGACAACGTTGTTTATTTGGTCATGGTTTACCGAGTCAAATGACTCAATCCCTTTCACACATTAGGGTGTTTATTTAGATAGCCCAGATTTAGCTTTGTTCACATGTGGCATTGATTTATTCAATGTTTTAGGAGTTTTTATTGTCCTCCTTTACACATTTATTCATGCAACAGGAAAATGAAACAAAATTGTATATTCCCATTAGCTTGGGCTAATTGGGAATATTACACTTTACCTTTGCACTTATCTTTTGAAACTTGTGATGCAAGATATTCAATCGGGTCCCACCATAATCACACATCACACTTCGATGAATTTAATATTTACCTCCATGGTTATCCTTTAAAACTTGCGATTCACAATTTGTGATCGGCCCCCACCGCATCACACATCGCACTTTGGTGATTATAACACTTACCCTTTGCACTTAACTTTTAAAACTTGCGATGTGCGGTATGTGGGCCAGGTCCATGTCATCTCCACGTCATCTTGCCATGTCACTGCCATGTCACTGCCACATTATCATAAATCAACCGTGATCCGTGGGATGGGGGCAACGTCATCTGCCATGTCAGCTTTCCATGTCACTACCACATCATCTACCATGTCAGCATGCCATGTCACTACCACATCATCGTATATTGCACTTTGGTGATTTTAACACTTACCTCTGCACTTATTCTTTAAACTTTGCAATTTGTGATTGGGTCCCACTGCATCACATATCGCACTTTGACGATTTTAATATTTACCTACGCGGTTATCCTTTAAAATTTGTGATTTGTGATTGTTATATCGCAAGTTAAAATATTTAACTTGCGAGTGCTATGTGTGTTATCCTCCTGAGCTTGCAACATGTGATATGCGATCATATCACATCATAGCTTAAAAATTTAAAGTTGCGGGCGCTTAAAGGTAGGTTATAAAGTGTGCGAAGTGCGAAGTACGACACGCTAAATGCTAGAAAGTGAGAAAAGGAGGAAGGTAAGGTAAATGTGAAATAGAAACGTTTCCATGTGGATTTTGGTAATGTATAAAGGTTGTATGGGTCCCACCAAATCACATTGGCATAGTTTTATGTTTTGGCAATGAGTTCAGAAGAAAAGGTTAAAACTTGTAGGGTGCAAAGTATGGGAAAGAGGTAAGGTTTATAGCATACAGTTGTTCGATGGGTGGGTGGAGCTACGGTAAATGGTAAGCCTTAAATGATATGGTTGCTAGTGGGTGGGTGGAGCTATAACAATAGAATTGCAGACTTTAATGTAAATTGGTTTATAAAGTAATAAGTCCCAAAGGTTATGTATGTGGGTCTTGGGGTTTAAATGGGATTCAGAGCATTGGAGTT
Organism: Pinus albicaulis; assembly: GCA_034641835.2. Taxonomy (NCBI): domain Eukaryota; kingdom Viridiplantae; phylum Streptophyta; class Pinopsida; order Pinales; family Pinaceae; genus Pinus; species Pinus albicaulis. Next base: position 1,459,113,449 of record CM076570.1, read on the forward strand.
CATCATTTTGGAAAATGAAAGGTAAGAAGAGGGTAGATGGAGTGAATGAGGGCAGTATGGATTTTTCTCACCATCACACTTAATAAGAAACACTTTCTTATTTCAACTGAATTAAAAGGCAGATAGATTTATTTGGTTCTCTTAACAGTTCTGGATCTCCCTTTTTTTCTCTGAAAATAAATGATAGCCATATAATATTATTTTCATTATGAAAAATCTAATCACTGCTCAGTCACCTTGTGATACTGTGAAATACAGGAGTCTAAGACAACACATGAATAAAATCAACATACCATGGTGATGAAGAAATTTTTTTAGATACCTCAGGTAATGAAACGGTCTCTTTCTCCTCAGATAATGCAACAATGAAATTGATGTCCAAGGCATGCAAGTTTGAGTCCACCATGATCTTAGCCAAGCCTTGTCACTTGATCAATTTTTTAGGTTTCATTTATAATCCATATTCCAGCATGGTAGCTATCCACTTGCCACGCTAATCTTTAGGATCATTCTATGTTAGCACATCTTTAACAACATCGTTTGGGACATATGCAAGAACATGAGAGTAATAATATAGACTCGAAAGTCCTTCAATGCTTTAAATAGTGCCAAGGCCTATTTTTTAATGATACTTTACTTCAAGGTTGCGCCTCTTATGGTTCTACTGAAGAAGGCGATGGGTTGCTTTGTTTTCTGATCTTTCTTTTGCATAAGAACAATGACTAGAGTATGTTCAGAAGCAAAGGAAAAAATGATGAAATGAACAGTATAATCCGAGTCGATAAGAATAGGAGCATGAGACAATGAAAAATTAACTTGATTTAATGATTTCTTTGTCTCATTAGACCAATTCACCTCGTTGTATTTCTTCAGCGTATTAGTAATCTCTCTTAAATGTTCAACAAGGTTAGGGTTAAACCTTCTTAAGAAATTAATTTTATCATTGAATGATTGGATTTCCATCTTGCTTCTAGGATAGTCCAAATTCTGAATTGCTTCAATCCTTGGAGGATGTATCTTGAGGCCGTCTTTATATATGATATCACCAAGAAATTTCCATTCTTCCATAATGAACAAACTCTTCTTTCGATTCAATGATATGCCAAATTTTCTCCAAGCAAATTGAGCACACCCTAAATAAGATATCATCTCCCCAACATCTCCTATGGAGTGGGCACCATCAATACTGCTTATAGCCCCAAGTGGACCATGAATTTTATAAGAAAGAGTGCCCCCTCTTGGAGAAATAAACTACACATGAATGGTAAGGAAATACAAATATATAGTAAGTGAATCATGATATACATAAATACCACCCTTACCATGTAATTTTCTCAAGGTAGTGAAGTGGCTCATAGATGGGCGTCTTCTCATCCCCAATGAGGAAGGAAGTGGTTGTCATAACTCCATCAAAGAGTTATGTCCATATTCCAAAAAATCCTATCATATCCTCATGTGATGGTGCATCTCTTCTTTGAAGCCTTCCCAAATGAATCCCTCTAGGATAGTATGGTATACTCTTATAAAACAAGTGGGGTTGGAGAGAAAACCCTCATATCCTGCATGTAGTAGTTTCTCCTTAAGCTTAAAGGCTTTAGTCAAGAATATCCTACTCTTAAAATAGCATCTCTCACTACATATCTCATATATTATAACTGGCCATCAAGTACTCTGCATGAAAAGAGATCCTTGGAGTATTCCGCCAGCAGTTGGGATCTCCAATAAGGATCAATGCTCAATAATGACAACGTTATTGATCTATAACGTAAAGCACATGTCATGTTTCTGCCCTCTTTTTTGACATCTCCCATGAAAAATTCATACACTAGGATACTGCAATATTCCCTCTGCTGCTCCTCCTGTAGCTGCTCATGCTCTACTGAAGGTTTAATTTTTTGGAGGCTAGCCTTCCATGGGAAGCTATCACCTATAAAAAACCTTTTGATTTTGGCCAATATAAACATGACTGGCCACCAACCTCTACCATATGTAGAAGATCCCTCCCTATGTGGAAGTATATTCCAATTCTCCAAATCCATTGAGCGGTCTCCTTGCACCATGATAGTGCCATCCACCCCTGAAAAATCTTCTCTCAGCACAAGATGTTGGGTGGGAGTGGGTAATATCGATATTGGTAGAATGTCTCCCTCCGCCTTGAGCCTACCCAAGAGTCTGCACTGTGTCAAGTGCTCCCAAGGTTCCCACTCCTCCTGGATCTATGAGTGGTGCAACCTATTGTGAGACATATCACGCTAACTCTTGATCTAGTGGCCTCCAAGGTGGAATGCCTCCATGCAATGAGACATCAATGTCTAGAGTATATTGTATATGTGAGTGGACTGCTAGGTCCCTGCTGTCACTGCGCAAATAAAACTTCCTATTTTGTGCATAAACATTTTGAAATAGATAGGGGTGTGTGCTCCTAATCACCCGATGTTGGCCATCCTTTCTATATTACCCTTCCATCTGTAAAGTCTCATTGCCCATCAATGATAGCACATTTTGCTCCTGGATTTTTCCCTGATCTCTACATGTTAGATCCTTTGGAACTCCTTGCAAATATACGAGGGCTCCTATGATTAGAGTAATTTATCCATCTCCATATTCTTGAGGTAATAGATCTCCTGCTAGTGTGACAGCACTACCTCTTGCCTGCTCTTCCCCTTCATCATTAATGGAGGATACCTCATCATCATTAGGAGGTCCTTTGTTTTGATCCTCTTTTGAAAAAGAGATCTACATGTCATCCTTCTGAGAAGAGAGCTCTTCCTGAAGTGGGGATCTTGCCTTTAGCAATGTATTCTACACGTTTCTAAGCCCCTCAATATCAATATGGAATGGAGTTGGGTTTATGGATCCTTCCAGCACATGCAAAGTTTTTGTTTATTAAGTTTTGGCTAGCTCAACCATGGATGTTTTAGAATGTTTTACATCAAACCTTTTCACTAACCTCCTATTGAACTTTGCATAAGTAGATACATTTGCATGATTTAATGAATAATTTTCATAAAACCACCAAACATAAGCCTTACCTTCAAGATGCAGTGCTGCTACTCTAATGGCTTCCTCTTCTAAAACTTGGTGCTGCTGCGAATAGGTGTTTAGCTTCTTCACCCAGGCCTTAGCTGTGTGTTTAGGTAACCCATCAAAAGTAGGTAGAAAGAATCTACCGAAATAATTTTGCTTCCACCTCTTACTTCTATTGTGCTTTCTATGCCTTCTATCCTCCTTGATTTGATAAAACCCTTTGAAGTTTAGATGCTCCTTGAACATTTGATATTGAGATTCACATCTTGCAAATAATCACCAAGAGTCTCCTCCTTTGGTGCATCTCCTTCCTCCATCTCTCTTGTTGTGAATGTAGGCATAGTAGAACGTTGTGAATCTGATTTTGTGGCTGAATTATCACACCTATAATATGAATAACTAGAGCTTTATTCATGTGCAAAATTTTTAGAGGAATCTTCATGTCTTTCCCTCCTTATTCCCTTGATTTCTATGTTGATATCATGAATAGTTTGGAGAAGAAGTTTTGAAAACTCCCTTCCCTCCATTTCTCCAAATAATGGAGTCTTGCCCTTGTCTCTCATGTAAGCCTTCTCCTTTATTTGAGAAGCTTCTTCTTCTTCTAATAACATATATGCAATGTCTTCATAGGCTGAGTGAATATTATGCTCTAATACCACTGTAATATTCCAAAATAGGAAAAGCATCAATATAGCACATAAAAGTGGAAAACAACAATAAATATCAATACATTATATATGAGCCAAAGTTATATGCATGGTATTAAGCATAAAATCATCAAATGAGTACAATATATTGGGGATCAAGTCCCTTAAGCTAGGCAAGAGAAGCCTCTAATTCCTAAAAGCACGAAAACATGTAGTACAACTGTTACACAAAATACTGAAGCAAATACAATGAATTTTAATAAGTAACACTTCAACTAGAAAATTTAAATGAATGGATATAATAATACAATTCTCATACAATGATAAAAATGGAGATCTATGCTCCCCAACACTTTTCCTTTAAAACCTAGAAGGGGTTTCTGGAAATACACAAAATAAATAATGGTGATCTAAATCCCTATGGCTAAAGAATCAATGCAACTGAAACACATAGAAAGAGGTGGTTGAAAATGATGAAGACATGAATGACACTCCTCCAATAGAATCTCTCAATGAAAGGTTGATCCCTTCACTGAAGATCTAACTCCCCAAATGCTATACTAGACCCTCCTTTGGATATGCTCAAAAAAATAACGTAGTATGGGTGTAAAATTGTGTTGTATGATATGATGATGACTTGGCCTGATGCAAAAATATGATATGAGGGACAGGGACCTTATTTACTAATCTCCCAATGGAAATAATACTTCCTACATTGAACACAATCTTAGAAATGGCCCAATGAAACCATCCACTACTTCACCCTGCATCTCAGCACAACTCTAAAAAAAACTGCGCTATAGAAGAAAGATGTAGCTTGGCCTGATGCCAAAATGTGGAAATGTAGCACAATTACTTCTCCTGAGTGGGCACTCAAATTCCCCCAAGGATGAAGGTGGCATTCCTGCTCGGGAACACCCTTGTGCTAAACAACACTGCAATCTTAGCTAAATAGCTTAAGAGAACAACAAGTCATAACTGACCATAATCAAAATAATAATAAAAAACATCCTTTCCATGGCTAACATCCCCTTCCTTATATTCTTGGTGAGATTACTCACCCTGGGCACCACTCATTAAATCCACTACTTCCATGCATGTAATCTCCCTCCAAAAATGCGTTGTCCCTCAATGAATGTCGACTGTCTGCATACCAGCGCTATTGATTTGGTCAAAGTTGACCCATTCCACATGATTCATCCCTTACTCACACATATGGGTTCTTTATCCAACTATTTTGATGTCCTCCATTCACATTTCGAGTGATTTATTCCTACTAAATAGATTTATGGGTCTTTCTATCCATTTATTCATTTATCTAAATGACAAAATAAAAAATTAATATTCCAAGTAGTTGCATGCTAATTTAGGAATATTAGAATCCTCCCCTCCCAAATGTTTCTTGTCCTCAATAAAATCCAAGGATAGAACTGAAAAATATAGGGAACCTTCATTCCCATGTGGAACTCCAATTCCCAAGTTGTCATCCATACAAAATGAATCACCCTCCAGAATCGTAATTCATAGAAAAATTCGTCCTGAATTCTCATGAGAGGTATCTCCCAAATGCTCAAGTCAACCATATGGCCCACCTCATAAGGAAACAAGTGAACAAATGTAGCAGCCATATAATGTCTCATGCTCCCCCTGAAGCATGAAGAATAATAAGTGTGGGAAGTCTCATTCCTAATGGACACATACAACCTATGTTTCATCCCTCCAATCATGTCATTAACATATGGGATCACAATCAATGTCATGATAGCTATCATGTGTAATACTGGAGAAGGACAATGGTCCCTCATGTGCAAGAAGTGCAATTTGACTCCTAATTGCATCAAAATATGGCATGATGAGTAGTTTTCCAACCACTTTCTTGTTGCCCCAATCCTCTCACATGCTTGGAGAACGTGAATGATGTGTGCTGAAAATTGAGCACACCCTGAATAAGATATCATCTCCCCAACATCTCCTAGCGAGTGGGAATCATCAATACCTCTTATGATGTTGTCACAACAGCAAAAACCCACAATATGCATATAAAATTTAAAAATGCATACCCACATACATATAATCCAATACTCTGGCGTGGAAGCTTCTTATTTAATCTTCAAAGAAGATTTCTTCACTTTTAACCCATGGTTATAAAACCCAACAATACAAACTTCACACGTAGAATTTGTTTCCTTTATTTATACCCTATGGTTATAACCCATATATCAAAACCCATTTCATGAACTTTGAATCCATATATTTAACCTTGATTAAGTACCCATTTTTTAATAATCATATATGGCGACCTTTCACGCGGAAGCTTCGCTTCTTTTCTTAAAACCTATGGTTAAAACCATAATAAAATTCACTTTCGGGACAACAAATAGTAATATAAACTTTTGGGCCCACAACTTATCATGTCATTACTTTTTATAAATTCTACTTTGGTTAAAAACCCAAAGCACCAAAATAATACTATGTTTGGCCCCACAATTTAGCAAGTCACCTTTCCGCTTTCCTCCGAATAGCTTTACACTTTTGATTTCAACCGTAGATCTTCAACTCCTCGATCATTACACCATCAATCTTAATACCCATCAATCCACAGCTATCGCACTTCAAAGCCGATCTATGCATATATCCAACGGATATCGCACTTCAAGATGCATGATATTTAACGTACCTATTTCCACCATTGCATCTACACCTTCGTTAACCTTTGTGCAACTTCGGGTGCGAACACCGTCGGATCTCTGATGTCTATAATCAGACGGCTATCGTGTTCAATTTAATCCAGCACTTTATTGATCCAAAGCAACGTGAAATCAACGGTATTGAAATTCTGTCAATGCTACGTGTCACACGCTGAGGTCTATCGCGTATATTTCTTCAATAATGTTTACCATTTATAATCGCGTGAAAACCATTTGTTGTTTTCTGAAACCGCCTTCATTGTTCTACTGTGTTCTTGCTCACAGTTCTGCTTTCAACCTTTCAATGCGACACCTCCGTATACTTGGTGAAACATTTAAACAATCCATCGATTCATTTCACTGCACTATCACTTCTCCTTTACTCCATCGTTCTGTTTTCACAATATCGACCAGTCTTCAAACCCTCTCTAGCATTCATTACACACATGGTTTAACCTCTATATTCAATTTCTGTAGTTCTTATCCATCGATTATAAATAAAATAAAACCTCAAATGTGACTTCAACCCTGAATCTCATTGCACTGTTTATTCACAACAAAATGTCTAATTTCTCCTTGAAATGATTTATACGAAGTCAGCCAATTGTGAAATACATCCAGGTAGATTTTATACCTCAATTTAGAAGTCTAATCAATTTATTTAATGCCATCGATCCATTCTGTGATCGATGCTAATTTCTCAACATTTACAAATCACACAGAATCAATAAATGAATAATTTACCTTTTAAGAATACACAACCTCATACCTTCAATAATCCCATAGCTCAAAATGACAGAAATTATTTGGTTTATGCCAATTTTCCCTGCACACCATATAACTGAGAAATGAAATACGAACTGAGAAAATTGAGTTCTTTGTATTAACACACAATAATTACATAGGAAATTCTTCCTTTGGCCTGATCTTCTATATCAGTGGTCTTTTCCCTATTCTGCCCGTAGGCTTACAATTAAAACTCTACCTCTCTATCTCTACCTTATTTCTTCCTCTCTTAATGTCTTGAGGCTTATCATTTTTGTACAAAAGTTTTTGAAACTATTTTTGGTTTCAGATCCTTCATCCTCTCAACAAAACCCTGAATATCCTCTAACTCCTCATTTGCCTCAACTAACCCTTAAGGATCCTCTTTCATCATAAAATCATGTAACCAATTCTAATTTAGTATTTACCATTAATTCCTAAATCTCTCAATCCCTATTCACTCTCAACTAGCCTAATTCTCTCATGTTCTCCAACATTCGAGAACATTTACAAAATTCCTCACAATATTTAATTAATTTTCATTAAAATCACTCAAAACATCATATTAGAAACCAACTCCCTTCAAAACAGAAAACCCCTAAGTCTACTAAAATACAAGGAATTTTCTTGAGCCTAATGCTCCTGCATCAGACTCCCAAAGTAGAAATTTATCATGATCTCCTGATCATGTGCTTCCAATATTTTGCCTCTTGGATACCATACTTCATTTTGCTGATGTCCATAAGCTGCATTATTCTTCAACTGCACTTTTCCAGGCTTCCATACCTATTCTGTATATTTCCAATAGCTACTCTTTCACAGTCTGTTCTTGTCTTCTCCTTGCTGTAATTTCTTTGCTTTCTTGCTGCTGTCTTTTTCTGAGACACCTTCATCATCAATCTTCTTATGCTTTCAATCTCTATGTCTAGTTTATCTTCTGTCTGGAAATTACTCTGCCTTTTGTTGTTGCATATGTTGCCAATATTGTTGCTTTTTTTGCTACCAATACTGTTGCTTTTGTTGATACCTCCCAAACTTCCTAAATATCTCTTAAGATATCTCCCTTTGCAAAATTCTGCTTCTGCTCACTACCTATAAATTCACTTTTAAAAAATGAATTATCATTTGATTCTTTAACTACAGTAACATAAGCATTCATTGTTCCTTGTATAATAATAAGAATAATCAAATTTGAAAAACTAGCATCTGCTTCTATTTCTTTCACAACTTCAGGCATTTTCACTCTAGTGTCTGCAATTCCTTTCTCTTGTTCAAAAGTTTCCAACAAGAATTTCAACCATTCCCTTTGTACCTGTTTTATCTCAAACACATCATCAATATGTTTCAATTTAGTTTCAGCATATCCTTCTTCTTCTTCTTTGACAATCTTCAGTAATTGTCCTTCACTTCCTTGATTGATTCTAGCAATCAATTCAAATTCTTCAAACATTGTATCTTCATCCTTTATTAGAATAGAATTCTGATTCTCCATCATTGTGGTAGTTCTAAAAGTCTGTCCTATAGTCTTCTCTTGGCCAATCAGACAAGCCAACTTCTCCTTGTTATCAATAATAACAAGTTCCTTCATATGAGACATGACTGTCTCACCTTCCTTGTAATTTATGAGTTCCTTCTTCTGCAATAGCTCATCTTCATTCAAGACAACTCCAAGAGATGGATTGTCTTCTGCAACACTTGAAAAAATAGTCAAATTATCAATTTCAAAATTACAAGACCCAATGGTCTCATTTCTTGATCCAGTCACCAAATCTTATTTTTGCGGTTCTAAGTCTCTTTTAGGACTTAGAAAATCTCCATTTTATTTCTTCCACGCTTCCAAGGTTATCTCCATTGTGCCAATCACCATGATAGAATGATGATCCTCCACTATGTTTTCATCTAACATAGTTTCCTTTTCATTAAATTCTCTAACCTTTTTCATTTGTTGTCCTTCTTTGCCTGCATAATTAACACATGAATTATCAGTAATAAAAATATAAGGTTTAAATGTATCTTCCTCCTCTGGCAACATCTCAGTATGCTGCTTTGAGTTTTCATTTAACTCCTTTGTGAGCAAATCAGTATGTTGATTTAAATTTTCCTTGAGACTGTCAGCTAGTCTCTCTTTCTTATCATCTATTTCAAGAATGTCTCTATGCTTTGGTTCACAATAATGAACTTATTCAATTTGCTGAATCATTATTACATCCTTATCCTCTATTTCCTGATTGTCATTCATGAAATTTTATTTGTATTTCACATTCAGCAACTCACCCTGAGTATAGATCCTCTACTTTTCCAACTCTCTTCTTTGAAGATCTAACTTTCTATATAATTCCATAATTTCAATTGGGGTAGAATTTGGAAACTTTACACAACTTTCCATACCTTCACTTGTTCTTGACTAATCATTAGATGGCCCTTATTCCTCTATTTCAATACTTTGCTTCTTATTTCCATGAGACCCCTCTATCTCCTTTTCTTTCTGAGATCTTGCTATCTCAGCATTAATCTGAACAGATTTCATATTCAATTCCCTCTTCTTAACAAACTTCAAATTTTGTTCAACATCCTGTGATGTACCTTCATTCACACACAAATAATTAGTTTTAAAACAACAAGACTTTTCAGTCTCGTTTGCTTCCTCAAAGATCATTCTTCCACAATGTACTTTCTGGTTTCTGGAAAATCCTATTTTATGTGACTCAACTCCTTTGAGTCTTTCCTTTTCCAACAAAGAAATATGTATTTTTTCAAGTTATCTAAACTTGTTCATCAACTTAGCATTCCATTTCTTTTGCAATAGGTTCCATCTAACCCATTTCCTCATTTTCCATCTGTGTCTTCGACATTCGTTCTCTGTCTCTTGTACCCATCCTTGTAGTACCTCCAGTTGTACCTTCATCACTACAATATCTCTTTGACATTATTTAGAACCTCTTCTCTAATCCTCCATGATCATCTTCTTCATGAGCTCCTCCCTCACTATGAGTTGCACTAAGCCTCTGCAACAACAAGTCCTCTCTGTTGCTACTTACCTCACCAATCCCCTCTCTGGACTTGGTATTTTGGCAAGACTTGGTTCTCTATCTCTAGAACCTCTTGAGCACTCTCTTCTGCTCTCTCTAGGCTTATATCCTCAACTCACCTTCTCTTGAGAACACTTCAGCTATTCTCCATATCCAACCTTTAGCTGCAATATTAGGTTCACTGCCATCATCATCAAAATCTTTGTCTTCATCTTGTCTACAACTAGAATTCTACAATCACAATTTTCAAACCAGATTAAAATCATCTCACCTTCAAGATCTCTACATGTCCTTGTTCTCTTCATTCACTTGTACATTGATTGGACTGTCTTGATTTATTTCTGAAAATGCCTGTTCACTTCAATTCTTTGTATCTGTCTCTTATCAGATTTAATATTTGATCTCTTCTTCTTCCCTCATCGCACATGCATTCTGATTTAACAAAAAAAATTATTTAACTTTCAAAAGAGCTTTTCCATCTCTGATACCAAAATGATGCTGCCACAGTAGTAAAAACCCATAATATGCATATAAAATTTAAAAATGCATACCCACATACATATAATCCAATACTCTAGCGCAGAAGCTTCTTATTTATTTTTCAAAGAAGATTTCTTCACTTTTAACCCATGGTTATAAAACCCAACAATACAAACTTCTTATGCGGAAGTTATTTCCTTTCTTTATACCCTATGGTTATAACCCATATATCAAAACCCATTTCATGAACTTTGAATCCATATATTTAACCTTGGTTAAATACCCATTTTTCAACTATCATATATGGTGACCTTTCACGCGGAAACTTTGCTTCTTTTCTTAAAACCTATGGTTAAAACCATAATAAAATTCACTTTCAGGCCAAAAAATAGTAATATAAACTTTTAGGCCCACATCTTATCATGTCATTACTTTTTAGAAATTTGACTTTGGTTAAAGACCCAAAACACCAAAATAATACTATGTTTGGCCCCACAGCTTAGCAAGTCACCTTTCCACTTTCCTCTGAATAGCTTTACACTTTTGATTTCAACCATAGATCTTCAACTCCTCGATATTTACACAGTCAATCTTAATACCCATAAATCCACGGCTATCACACTTCAAAACCGATCTATGCATACATCAAATGGATATTGCATTTCAAGATGCATGACATTTAGCGTACCTGTTTCCATCGTTGGGTCCACACCTTCGTTAACCTCTATGAAACTTTGGGTGCGAACACCGTTGAATCTCCGATGTCTATGATCGGACGGCTAACACGTTCAATTTACTCTAGCACTTTATTGCTCCAAAGCAATGCGAAATCGGCGGTATTGAAATTCCGTCAATGCTACGTGTCACATGATGAGGTATATCATGTAGATTTCGTCAATACCGTTTACCAATTTATAATTGCATGAAAACCATTTGTTGTTTTCCAAAACTGCCTTCACTGTTCTTTTGTGTTTTTGCTCACAATTCTGCTTTCAACCTTTCAATACGGCACCTCCGTATACTTGGTGAAACATTTAAAAAATCCATCAATTCATTTCACTGCACTATGACTTCTCCTTTACTCCATCATTCTCTTTTCATGATATCAACCAGTCTTCAAACCCTCTTTGGCATTCATTCCACGCATGGTTTAACCTCTATATTCAATTTCTGTGGTTCTTATCCATCGATTATAAATACAATAAAACCTCAAATGCGACTTCAACCCCCGGATCTCACTGCACTGTGTATTCACAACAGAATTTCTAATTTCTCCTTGAAATGATTTATACGAAGTTAGCCAATTTCAAAATACATCCATGTAGCTTTTATACCTCAATTTAGAAGTCTAAGAAATTTATTTAATGGCATCGATCCATTTTGTGATCGATGTTAATTTCTCAACATTTACAAATCACACAGAATCAATAAATGAATAATTGACCTTTTAAGAATACAGAGTCTCATACCTTCAATAATCCCATAGCTCAAAATGATGGAAATTCTTTGGTTTTTGCCAATTTTCCCTACACACCATTTAACTCAGAAATGAAATACGAACTCAGAAAATTGAGTTCTTTGTATTAACACACAATAATTACATAGGAAATTCTTCCTCTGACCTGATCTTCTGTATCAATAGCCTTTTGCCTATTCTTCCTGTAGGCTTACAATTAAAACTCTACCTCTCTATCTCTACCTTATTTCTGCCTCTCTTAATGTCTTGAGGCTTATCATTTTTATACAAAAGGTTCTAAAACTATTTTTTGTTTCAGGTCCTTCATCCTCTCAACAAAACCCTGAATATCCTCTAACTCCTCATTTGCCTCAACCTACCCCTAAGGATCCTCTTTCATCACAAAATCATGAAACCAATTCTAATTTAGGATTTACCATTAATTCCTAAATCTCTCAGTCCCTATGCACTCTCAAGTAGCCTAATTCTCTCATGTTATACAACATTCGAGAACATTTACAAAATTCCTCACAATATTTAATTAATTTTCATTAAAATCACTCAAAACATCATATAAGAAACCAACTCCCTTGAAAACACAAAACCCCTAATTCTACTAAAATACAAGGAATTTCCTTGAGCCTAATGCTCCTGCATCATCTTATGGCCCCAAGTGGACCATGAATTCTACAAGAAAGAGTGCCCCCTCTTGGAGCAATGACATGCACATGAATGGTAAGAAAATACAAATATATAGTAAGTGAATCATGATATACATAAATACAACCCTTACAATGTACTTTTCTTAAGATAGTGAACTAGCTCATAAATGGGCCTCTTCTCATCCCTAATGAGGAAGGAAGTGGTTGTGATAACTCCATTAAATATTTATTTCCATCCTCTGAACAATCCATGCATCTACTCATGTGATGGTGCATCTCTTCTTTGAAGTCGTCCTAAATGAATCCCTCCGGGATAGTACGGTATGTTGTTATAAAACCAGTGGGGTTGGAGAGAAAACCCTCATATGATCCATATAGTAGTTTCTCCTTGAGCTTAGAGGCTCTATTAAAGAAGATCCTACTCTAAAAATGGATTACCCCATCTCTTGCTGCATATCTCCCATTTGATAACTGGTCATCAATTACTCTGCATGAAAAGATATCCTTGCAGTATTCCACCAACAACTCGGATCTCCAATAAGGATCAATACTCAATAAGGACAACGATGTTGATCTACATTGTAAATCACCTATCATGTTGTTGCCCTCTTCTTTGACATCTCCCATGCCAATGTCATACACTGGGATACTAAAATATTGCCTCTACTACTCCTCCTGCAGCTGCTCATGCTCTAGTAAAGGTTGAATTTTTTGGAGGCTAGCCTTCCATGGGAAGATATCACCTATCAAAAAACTTCTGAGTTTGGAAAATGTAAGCATGAGTGGCCACCAAACTCTACATTATGTGGAAGATACCTCCCTATGTGGAAGTATCTTCTGATGATCCAAATCCATGGAGTGATCTCCTTGCACCATGATGGTGCCATCCACCCCTGAAACATCTTAACTAAGCGCAAGATGTTGGTTGAAAGTGGCTAATACTGATATTGGGAGACTGTCTCCCTCCTTCTTGAACCTACCCAAGACTCTCTACGCTGTGTCAAGTCCTCCAAAGATTCCCACTCCTTCTGGGTCTATGAGTGGTGCAACCTGTTGTGAGACATATCTCACCAAATCCTAATCTGGTGGCCTCCCAGGTGGAATGCCTCCATGCAACAAGACATAAATGCCTAGAGTAGACTATATTTGTGAGTGGATTTCTTGGTCCCTTATCTCACTACACAAATCAGCCTGCCTTTTTTTTGCATAAACATTTTGAAATAGATAGGGGTGTGTGCTCCTAATCACCTGATTTTAGCCATCCTTTTTATATTCCCCTTCCATTTGCAAAGTCTCACTGCCCATCAATGATGGCACATGCTACTCCTAGATTTTTCCTTGATCTCCACATGTTAGATCCTTTGCAACTCCTTACAAAGATAAAAGGGCTCCTTTGATTGGAGCAATTGCTCCATCTCCATATTCTTGAGGTAATAGATCTCCTCTTGGTGTGACAGTGTTGTTACCTCTTTCCTTCTCTTCCCCTTCATCATTAATGGAGGATATATCATCATCATTAAGAGTCCTTTATCTTGATCCTCTTTTGAAAAAGAGATCTCCATGTTTTCCTTTTGAGAAGAGAGCTCTTCTTGAAGTGGGGATCTTGCCTATATCAAAGTATTCTGCAAGTTTCTAACCCCCTCAATAGCATTATGGAATGGAGTTGGGTTTATGGATCCTTCAAACACATGCAAAGGCTTTGTTTTTTTAGGCTTCACTAGCTCAACCAAGGATGTTTCAGAATGTTTTAGATCAAACCTTTTCACTAACCTCCTAGTGAACTTTGCATAAGTAGATACATTTGAATGATTTAATGAAGAAGTTTCATAAAACCACAAAAAATAAGCCTTACCTTCAATATGAAATGATGCTACTCCAATGGCTTCCTCTTCTGAAAATTGGTGCTGTTGTAAATAGGTGCCTAGCTTCTTCACCCATGCCTTAGCTGTGCATTTAGGTGACCCATCAAAAGTAGGTAGAAAGGATCTACCCAAAGCATGCTACTTGCACTAATTCCTTCTATTGTGATTTCTAGGACTTCTATCCTCCTTGATTTGACAATACCCTTGGAAGTTTAGATGCTTCTTGAACCTTTTAGATTGAAATTCATATTCTTGCAAATCATCACCAAGGGTCTCCTCCTTTGGTTCATCACCTTCCTCCATATCTCTGGCTATGAATGTAGGCATAGTATAACGTTGTGGATCTCATTGTGTGGCCGAATTCTCACACCTATAATATGAACAATTGGAGCTTAATTCATGTGAAAAATTTTAGATGAATATTCATGTCTTTCCCTCCTCATTCCCTTGATTTATCTCTTGATATCATGCATAGTTTGGAGAAGAAGTTTTGAAAACTTCCTTCCCTCCATTGCTCCAAATAATGGAGTCTTGCCTTTGTCTCTCCTATAAGTCTTCTCCTTTTTGTGAGAAGCTTCTTCTTCTTCTGATAAGATGGATGCAATGTCTTGATAGGCTAAGCGAATATTATGCTCTGATACCACTGTAATATTCCAAAATAGGAAAAGTAGCAATATAGCACATAAAAGTGGAAAAAAAAGTAAATATAAATAAATTACATATGATCCAAAGATATGTGCATGGTATTAATCATAACAACAATAAATGAGTACAATCTCTTGGGGATCAAGTCCCTCAAGCTAGGAAAGAGAAGCCTACGATGCCTAAAATCACCAAAAGATGTAGTGCAACTACTACACAAAATACTGAAGCAAATACAACTCAGTTTTAATGAGTAACACTACAAATGTAAAATGTAAATGAATGGATCTGATAATACAATGCTCATTCAAGTCTAAAAATGGAAATCTATTCTCCCCAACACTTTTCCTTGATAACCCAGAAATGGTTTCTAGAAATACACAAAATAAATAATGGTGATATAAAGCCCTACGACTGAAGAATCACTACAACTGAAGAAAATAGAAGGAGGTCACTGAAAATGAAGAAGATATGAATGTAACTCCTCCAATATACTTTCCCAATGAAATTTTGATCCCTTCACTGAAGATCTAACTCCCCAAATGTTGTACTAAACCCTCCTTTGGATCTGCTCCATAAAATAGCATAGTTTGGGAGTACAACTGTGTTGTAGGATATGATGATGACTTGGCCTAATGCCAAAATATGATATGAGCCACAATTACCTTCCTTAATAATCTTCCAATGGAAATAATACTTCCTCCACTGAAGACAAGCTTAGAAATGGCCCAACAAAACCCTCCATTTCAGCACCCTGCAACTCAGCACATCTCTAAACAGAAACTGTGATGTTGAAGAAAGATGTAGCTTGGCGTAATGCTGGAATGTAGAAATATAGCCCAAATAATTCCCCTAAGTGGGAACTCGAAGTCCCCCGAGGATGAAGGTGGTTCCCGCTTGGGAACATCCTTGTGCTAAACAACACTATAATCTTAGCTAAACAGATGAAGAGAGAAACAAGTAATAATAGACCATAATCAAAATAATAACCAAAAACATTCTTTCCATGGTTTTTTTTGTGTCAAAAAGGAGATTGTTAAAGGTAACCTTAATATTTCAAATTAATCATCAACCTAGGGCAAGTATTTTTATTTCAAGAGTGCAAGAAAAATATATGCAAGTGAAGTGAGAGGCTAGCTATTCTAAATCGTTTTGAGAAATGTTATCTAATTCTTGAAGTTCAATCAAATCAACTCAAAAGTAACTATGAATTACTTCAAACCAATCAAAGGAATCAAATCTTGTTCTAAGCTTATGGAGAAATAACCACTCAATACTAAAATAAAAAATATATTGCACTTGAACAACATGCTTTGATGAATTGAACAACTACCTTAATGAATTAAACAACAATCCTAATGAATTGAATAGCAATCCTAATGAATTGAACAACAATCAATTATGTAAGATTTTCCAATAGAATTCTCTATCACTCAACTCATATCATCATTCATAATTAAAAATAAAACCAATTTTTCACACTTATGATGGAAATACTCAAGAAATAACTGTGTGTAGAATCGAACAGCAACTACGTTGAAACTAGTCTAATGAATGTAAAAGCGTCACTTCATGATAAACAAACATTAATGTTAAATTAAATATATTGAAAAGGAAATTGTAACATATCACACTTGCAATTAAAATATTGAATGATAATGCTATAAAACACAAAGGATAACTAAAAATTCAAGATTTGTAAATAAACGTATAGCACAAAATAGTAGTAGAACTCCCAAGGGCTAGGCCCGAAGCCTCTAGAAGTCTTTTGCCAAGAAATACTCAGAAGTTGTTTATACTGAAAATTCCAATTTCTTCATTAATCAATGGAGCAATACATTAGCATGAATTCGATGATTCTGTCCGAATAAGTTTATTACAGGAAAATTATAATACACGAACAACATCTCTGTCTCTCTCACCTACAACATTTTATAACTTAAAGGAAAAATAAAACAGAGTAATGAATCCTCAGGATCAGGAGATCTTGAGGCTTCATAGGTATCAATTGAATACTTCAAAAATAAGTGTGCTTCTACATCTTCTGTTGATTAGTAGGAACCGACA
Organism: Pinus albicaulis; assembly: GCA_034641835.2. NCBI lineage: Eukaryota > Viridiplantae > Streptophyta > Pinopsida > Pinales > Pinaceae > Pinus > Pinus albicaulis. Next base: position 1,459,130,773 of record CM076570.1, read on the forward strand.
CGATTCCATTTGATTTTCTTGTCTACTGCTATTCAGTCATTCTAGTCAGCAGTTTGGTTGTCTTAATTCCCTATCAATAAAGACAGAAAAAAATTAGTTTTAATGCAATTAAACACTTATCAATAATTCATTCTACCTTACTTTTTCATTATTTTCCTTTAATTTATTGCTAAGATGAAGGAAAAACATATAAAATTAAATGAGAAATCATGGTAAAGATAGGGGTAAAATGTACCTTTCCTCGGCCCAACATACTCCCCTGCTTACCTTTTCTCATATCCTCATGCAAACAAATGATTTATGTGTAGTTGGGTTAAATAATATGCAGGATTTACTTCTTCCTTGTAAAGTATAAAACCATGTTTCTATTTTACCTTTGCAAATGCTGAGTTTGTGTGCCCCTCTGGTAGCTTATAATCATGATGATAGTCTTCAGGAGGGTACCATATGATGGGCAATTTGTATCTGCACCCTATCCATGTAGGACCCATGTTCAAAATTAGATTACTGTAAATAAGAAAACTAGAATTAGTAGCTTTAAAGTTCGTATACCCAAATGGTTGTCTATTCTTAACATTATTTGTAGAGAATTTCCATCTCTATTTGGCTGTTGATAAGGCTTCTTCCTGGATATCCTGGAAGTATTCCCTCCCATTCTGCACAATATCCTTGTGAATAGGTCCCAATTTGGTTATCACTCCTTTCCGTTGCATAAACTGCTTATGTTGAGTAATAAAATATAGGGTTTTGGTAGGTTCCACTCTGAACCATAGATCTAAACAATGTTCTCTCTTCTGAAATATATTGTAGGATTTAGCCCATCTAGTTTTATTTTTGGCAAAAGACAGAAAAGCTTGGAACTGAATGTCCCCTATGAAGGGACTGGGGTTACTATCTCTATACTCTTCTAGAAATAAATTGTGCAAATACAATTCGTAGAAAATGTGTTGGGTTTGTTCATCTCGATTGTTACAAAATTGGAAAAACTCTTCAATGGTTTTGAAGGTAGTGGGTTTCCCTACACTGGCAGCATTAATATTCAGCAATAGATATCTTTCTACTAAGAATAAGGAATAATTAGTTTTTGGTGCCCTACAAGTCAATACATTTGAGTACATAGAACAAACAACATTGGTTTGCTTCTTAGCATGTTCCAATTGATCATGTGTCTTCTTCAATTTTTCCCTTTCTTCCATAAGTTCGGCAAATGTTTCATCTTCAGTTGCAGATAGGTCTTTGAATCGTTTTAGTAGTTCCTGGTGTTCTTGTAAGGGTACTAATTCCTTCTTATACTAGGTCAATTCATGTTGAGCTTGATTAATTCGTTGTGAAGCTTTTGATTGGCATATTTTTCTATGAAAGCAGTATAAGCAGGTGTTACCTTTTTTTGAGTCTCCTTTTCTTCTGTAAATATTAAATCAATCTCCATAGAGACTTCAAAAATGTGTATCAAATCCGTATGTACAAAGGCTTCAACAATATCTATTAAATCAGTCTGTACAGAGACTTCAGTAGTATCTACCATTTGGGTAACAAAACATGTTTGGGTTTCCATGGTAGCTAATTCCTTCTTAGGCCTTCAAGCCTTGTCTTCTTCTTTTAACCATTTCCTTAACTGTTTTACCATTTTTTCTCAATTTCCTGCATTTCTTGTTCATTTTTCTTAACTTAATCTCGATTGAATTTTCATTTGGTAGGGTTGTGGCAGGATAAGGAATAGCAGTGGCTTTGGTTTCAGGAATGGTTATGCCAGTTCTGGGATTATCAAAAACTATTTTTTCTTCAGGCGTCCAAAAGGTTCTTTCGACATTGATGTCCTCACTGGGTGGAATAATTTTTTCTTCAGGAATCAGGGGGGCTGTCTCAATACTTGTGTTCTATTCTAATAGAAGAGTATCCTCTGACTGGTTTCCAGACTCAGATATTCTCTCTATCTAATCTTCTCTACTCACCCATTCATTATTAGAGGGAAATAAAAACCCTCAAATCCCACAATTCATCATGGGAAGGTAGGATTTTAGTATGGCCAGAGCTACTTGTAGAGGCAGACTGGTTCAAATGGTCCCTCTATTCCTTGGATTGTTCAGATGGGTTCCCAACTTCATAATATGCTCACATTTTCTCTAGTACTTTAGCCCTTTCTTTCTTGTAGTCTTGTAAAGACATATTTTGTGGGCTCAGAGGTGGTGTATGGGATGGTCCCAACTCATCTGGAAATACAGAGGTGCTTTGTCGTAGTTGTAACCTTTCAGACCATCTCCATTTTCCTGGTTCTATAATCAAAACATGGGTTCTCTTCTTTCTTTCTCTCTTGGGTATGACTATTCTAGGGAGTTCAATTTCTGATCTGTCAGAGTTTTCTTTAGGGGCAGGTAGGGTAGGATTAAATTTTTTTTCCCATGTTAGCTTCTATTTTTTAACTCGTGAATGATAATCAATTTAATTAAGCCATGGTTACTAACAACTTCTTGAGGGTTTTTAGCTCTCCGAATCTGAACAACTATATCGTGAAATACCAAATATATGAAAAAGGGAAAATTAACTGAAAATTTTCGCTTGAGAAAAACTAATAGTTTAAGTTGAAGGGACTTTACCACATCCTAGCATCTGTCACATGTGATATATCTTTGAATGAGGACTACAAATTCTTTCCAAGGCTTCTGCAAGGACGCAAGATTTTAATGTTCCCAAATCGAGACAGCTAGCAATCCATGGCTAGAAAACGCATTTTCCAGAAATGGAGGCAGAAGGATTTGAAACAAAGACCTAAATCCCTTAGATCAATACATATAATATGGAGATCCAAGAGTTGGGATCAAATAAATCCTTCTAGAGTAGTTAAATAGATCTCCCACTACTAGATATCCTCATAAAGTGCCCGGTGAGGGACTGTAAAAAATGTAAGCACATGAAATGGAAAGACAACGTTATTTTACAACCATGAGCACATGAATATACGATCATCCAATAAATGATGTTATAGCAGCAGGAAGAGTACAATATCTTGAGGAAAAAACCTCTCAAGAAATGCAATGCAAGCCTCAACAATACATGTACATGAAATGAAAAAACACTGCTACATAAATGAAACCCTTGGCTATGACAACACAATATATTATGAAGTACTACTGAAATATAATGTCAATACATGGATTTGGAAATTATATAGCTCAAATACATTAGGGGAGCAAAGCTTTAACCCTTAGAAGCAATAAAACATCAATCCTCCAAAGGATTGGCTGAAATATGCAAAAAGGAAAAAATGTTGGAGTTGTTGGGTAGCTGCAGCAACTCAAATCTGGAACTCAATAGAGAAGGCTGAAGATGATGATAAATATGAAGTAGACCTTCTCCAATGTATCTACAAAGTGGAAGTTTTATCCTTACACTTGAGATCTCACCCTCTAAACAATACAGCAAACCCTCACTGCAGATGCTCCATGAAAATCATGCAGTCACTAAGAGGGACTATGTAGTGAGTGGAATAGAATACTATGGCCAAGTACCAAGATCTGAAAATCACCTCCAAGTCTTCTAAAATGATCTCCCAAATAAGATAAATACTCTTTCTCTGAAAAACAAGCAATGGAATAGGTGTTGTGAAGTCTCCACTGCAACACCCTACAACACAGTATTATGTTGCTGCAACAATAACGCTGTCTTGGAGGAGGATGCATTGGCCTTGAGCCAATATATGTGGAAAATGAAGAACCAACCTTCAAGAGGCCTCTCAAGAAGGTGAGGAAATCCTAAACAGGAATTTCTCGGCAATTCTTGCTAAACAGCAGAGAATGCACAATGTCTAAATAGACATGAAATGAATAATACAAGCATGAATAAAAATGGCTCTCCTCCTCTCCATATATAGAAAGTGAAGGCTCTCTCTCCATGGGCCCCATCCATTAGGGTTTCCTCCATAAAGGAATATTCCCTCTTCTATCTTTGTGCTGTCCCATGTAGTGCTTTCCACCTCATACACAATGTTGTTTGACTTGGTCAAACTTAACCAAGCTCCTTTGCAAAAGTCTCCTTTCACACATGAGGGTGTGAAATCTGGTTCCATGGCTGATCCCTTTTCATACTATAGGGATTTTATCTATGTTTTTATTGTATTTGGGCCTCCTAACCCAATTATTCATCTCCTAAATGAAAATAGACAAAATTAATGTTCCAATTTATTGAAGGCAAAAATTAGGAATATTACAGTCCTCCCCTCCCAAATATTGATTGTCCTCAAGAAACTGCAAGGATAGAATTGGAAAGTCTCCACTCAAGGCATGGATTTATAAATGTGATGAGGAGAATATCCTCATGTGGACCCTCCATCCCCAAGCAACCATCCAAACAAAATGAGTCACCTCCCAACATGGTAACTCCTGAAAATATGCTTCCACCTCAAGCTCCAGAAATGAAGGTGGGTTGAAACTCTGAACATGGTAAGCATCATAGCATACCCCAAGCTATCCTTCTCTCTAGTTATGACAATTGTAGACTGTGTGCTGATCCTGGGCTACAAAATTATTGCCCTCAAATGGCAAAGTGAAGAACAATATCCTCCAAAGAACGCTCCTCCAACAATGAAGAACAAGCTGGCCCAAAAAAATCCATCCATGATGAATAGGACAAGGTCATCATGGAAAATCCTAATGAGAAGTTTTCTAAAGGTTTTACATGATGATACATGATACAAACAATGTCTCACAAGGATACAGTGCAGTTTCATCCACTGCAATCTCAGAAAGGTACATGGCAAGTGATATCCAAAATCCATCACATCTACTAAGGAATAGTAAATGGCTGAATATAACAAAAATACAAGACCAAACACTTGCCCATGGTTGTAAAATGGATGATTATCAATTCCATGGTCCACCTCAAAAAATAAAACATATTTAGTAGTGGTGGTCATATCTCTTCTCATGCTCCCATTAGAACATGTAGTGTAGAGAATGTGAGAATTTTTCCCACTCAAGGACACATACAACTCATGTGTCTCCCTCATAATCATGCTTCTCATAAAAATCTGATCCATATCAGCAAATGAAGTCATAATCAAAAATAAAATGAACAAAATTCTGAAGGTTTCAAGTGATGCAAGAAGGTACGAACAACTTTCCTAGTAGTTACAAAGCAGTTTTACAAGTTGCTGCTTGAGAAAAGTACAAGGAAAGTTGTTTTTTGTTACATGAATAGTTATGTATGTCATGATAGCTACTGATAAATAGAAAATTTCTGAGTACATCGACTGATCATACATGAAAGAAAGCCCTTTCCCAAGGCCATATAAAAGATGGTTGTCTCCATCATACAAGTTGGCCCAATTTTGCCTATGGAGCCCAATGAAAAACTTTCCCCTTTGTGGAGAAATGCACTGAATATGTATGGTAAGAGCATCATAATGTGGTGTTAGATAATACATGGATGCAAAAAAAATATCCTTACCATATTTTGAGAGCAAAATTATGCATATGTATATGAATGATCTCTCCATAGTAGTATGGCACATTCCTAGGTAGAGAATTGAACCATATGTTGCATAAATATCACCCTCCTCATACTTTGAAATCCAAGTCAAGAAGATCATAGCAAGTGAGGTCACACAAATGTAATAGATGTAGCCATCCATTACTCCAACAATCTCACCTCCTCTTTGTCCTCCAAGTGAATCAAGTGTGAAGTGATCCTGGGGAAACTCCATCAATAACCCCAAGCTCTTAAGTGACAGCGTTTTTGGCCTCTACAAATGATCTCTAGCCAAATCATAGCTCCATTATTTTACATGCTCCTTGTCAAAGATATCTCCCATAATTCTGCAATACATAAGAAGCTCCTCCCAAGTTGGAAGTACCCTTCTATCATCAAAAGCCAAGGAGATAATGCCATCTCCTCCTCCTGCAACATCATGCAAAGTGTGAGAGCAAATCTGCTCTTGCTCTCCCAAAAACAAGCAAAGCAACAAAAAAAATTTCTGCCTCCCCATACTTCCATCATATAACTCATGTTATGTAGAAACAATGAATGATATGAGTATCACATCAACACCATGCACCCATACTCTATGCTTCTCAATGATGCAAGTACCCATCCTCCTACTCTTAAGAAGAGTGTTTGCCAAGTGATGGCCAAACTCTTTCAAGAGTAACCAGCGCAGCCAAGCCTCCTCCTGCTTGGTATTATAAATTTTTAAGTGGCCTCCCAGCTCCTTTCTTATCAACCACATCCACTCAACCCCTTTTGGAGGTTTCCTTCTTCTCTTCCTCTTGGTACTCCTCCCATGAGGGCTACCATCCTCCCAAATCAGATTCCTGTCTTCGCACTTCATGGGATTTTGAAATGCAATCTTCTCAAGGATCAATGAGACCCTATCAAGACTCAAATAAGTGGTTGGAAAACATCTCTCATCATGATGTGCATGGCTCAAGGAATTTCCAACACAAACATGAGAGATGATATCCATCCTAAGATGTCCTCCATCTTCTATCTGCTCTTGTGAGAAAGGAAGAAAATATTTGCACTCCATGCTGTGTTGAAGTGCACCTCTAATGGGATCTCTCCTTGAGACCCCCCTCTCATCAATAGTCTTCCAAAACCAATGAGGTCTTGGATCTGAAAGTAGAAGTTCCTCTTTGAGCTGAGAGGAGCTCATTGAGAAATTGTCATCTTGAAGGGAGAAAGGGTTTCTTACTCCAAGATGTCTACTATGAACCTTCAAGGCTTTAAACCCCAACCTCCAATGTGATGTACAATCCAACAATGGCTCATGAGAATGATGGTTTTCTCCCTTGAATATTTCCATGTTGCATAGCGCAATGCAACCCATCTGCTCTATGGTAGCAATGTGTTTCGACCCTTGGTCATTCAAAAGAAAATCTCCACAATTTTCAAAAGAAGTTGCTGAAACAATAGATTGTGGAAATATTTTCATACCTTGATGTGCATTTCGAACTTCTTGTAGGGCTACAAGAGTTCTCTCCTCCAAAGTGTTGGTTGCTCCAATTGTTGATGCGTGTGGCTGCCCCTCCATGAGAGTGACAACATTATCACAAGGCTCCTCAAGTGGTGGTGTGGTCTCCCCCTCCTTTTCTCTTTCACCATCAAAGGTTTTGACTAAACCTTGGATGAACTTTACAAAAATTTTCTCCCTTACATGGCTCAACTAGCTGCTCCACCAATGATAGGCTTCACCCTCCAAGTGCAGCGCTGAGATTTGAATAGCTTCTTCGTCTACTACAGGATGTAGAAATAAAAATTTTACCAACTCTTTCACCCAAGTTCTTGCAGTAAATGACCCATCATAGGTAGAAAACAGAAATCTATTGCCTTTTATTTCCTTTCTGCTACATGGTCTCTTCTCTTCCTTCAGCTGGATGAAATGAGGAAAACCTAGAGTCTCTTGGAAGGCTCTAGTTTGAGATCTATACTCAACAAGGTAATCACTCAGAATCTAATGATCCAAGTATCTTCCATGTTCAATGTCTTCTTCTTGATGAGAACAGGAAGTGCATGTTACTTCCTCTTCTTCCTCTTCAATATTCTTGACCTCCTTGGAGAGGTTTCCTCTAGATCTAAAAAATATATGAGAAGAAACTCATCTTCTTCAACATTCTGATCTTCTTGCGCTTAGACTCACAGGCTGAGCCAAGAAATTTGCTCCGATACCACTGTAATGTTCCCAAATCAGGACAGCTAGCAATCCATGGCTGGAAAACGCATTTCCCAGAAATGGAGGCAGCAGGATTTGATACCAAGAACTGGATCCCTTAGATCAAAACATCTACAACTGAAATCCAAGAGTTGTAATCAAATAAATCCTTCTAGAGTGGTTAAACCAATCTCCCACTACTAGATATCCTTAGAAAGTGCCCAGTGAGGGACTACAACAAATGTAAGCACATGAAATGGAAAGACAACGTTATTTTACAACCATGAGCACATGAAGATCTAATCAGCTAATAAATGATGTTATAACAGCAGGAAGAGTACAATATCTTGAGGAAACAACCTCTCAAGAAAGGCAATGCAAGCCTCAACAATACATGTACATGAAATGACAAAACACTGCTACATAAATGAAAACCTTTGCTATGACAATGCAGTCTATTATGAAGTACTGCTACAATATAATGTCAATACATGGATCTGGAAATGATATAGCTCAAATACATTAGGGGAGAAAAGCTCTAACACTTAGAAACAATAAAACATCAATCCTCCAAAGGATTGGCTGAAAGATGCAGAAAGGAAAAAATGTTGGAGTTGTTGGGTAGCTGCAACAACTCGAATTTGGAACTCAATAGAGAAGGCTAAAGATGATGATCAATATGATTTAGACCTTCTCCAATGGATCACCAAAGTGGAAGGCTGGTCCTTACACTTGAGATCTCACCCTCCAAACAATACAATAAACCGTCACTGCAGATGCTCCATGAAAATAACACAGTCACTAAGAGGGACTGCGCAATGAGTGGAATATAATACTATGGAAAAGTGCCAAGATATGCAAATCAGCTCCAATGCTTCCAAACTGATCTCCCAAAGAAGGGAGAGACTCTTTCTCTGAAAAACAAGCAATGGAAGAGGTGTTGTGAAGTCTCCACTGCAACACCCTACAACACAGTATTATGCTGCTGCAACAATAATGCTCTCTTGGAGGAGGATTCTTTGGCCTTGAGCCAAGATATGTGGAAAATGAAGAACCAAACTTCAAGAGGCCTCTCAAGAAGGTGAGGAAATCCTAAACAGGAATTTTCCGGCAATTCTTGCTAAACAGCAGAGAATCCACAATGTCTAAATAGACATGAAATGAATAATACAAGCATGAATAACAATGGCTCTCCTCCTCTCCATACATAGCAAGTGAAGGCTCTCTCTCCATGGGCCCCATCCATTAGGGTTTCCTCCATAAAGGAATATTCCCTCCTCTATCTCTACGCTGTCCCATGTAGTGCTTTCCACCTCATATGCAACGCTGTTTGACGTGGTCAAACTATACCAAGTTCCTTTGCAAAAGTCTCCTTTCACACATGAGGGTGTGAAAACTGGTTCCATGGCTGATCCCTTTTCATACTAGAGGGATTTTATCTATGTTGTTATTGTCTTTGGGCCTCCTAACCCAATTATTCATCTCCTAAATGAAAATAGACAAAATTAATGTTCCAATTTATTGAAGGTAAAAATTAAGAATATTACAAAGATTAATACCTTCTCCTTTTCGTTCTAGTGGCTCACATGGGTCCTAATACACTTAAAATTCTTCTTATATAAGGAAATTTTTATCAGTCCATATTTCTCCTTCTTTTGGAAGTTCAGAGACCTCAACGATGATTTCTTTAGAAACTGGCACGATTCTTCCTTTGACTATGGTATGCCCTTCCCATAGGTTTTGCAAGAATTAAATTTCCTTCTCTATATTAAACCATCATAGTCTGTGTAGGTATGAAATCCAGCCAGCTTGTTGAGAATGGTGCGAGCTAATTTTGAGGCTTGAATGATTGTAGGTTATTTGTGGAGAGAATTTCCACCCATGGCTACTGTGTTTTTAGAATTGGTTTCTTCACCCTTATGCATGCGCTTCTTTTTTCTCTATTAGTCAAAAGAACATAAACAATGCATGTAGAGTTTATAAAATATATTATTAAAAATGTGAATACATGACGTAAATGCAGTGATTCTATCATCCAATCAGCATATTCGAGGGGATTCACATGGTTAATTCACATGCTTATTCATTATGAATATTTGTACCCCTCCAATGGGAGAAGGGCGTCCATGACCTTTAAGCTCAAGAAAAGAGGAAGGGTGGAAACAACCATGAATGCACATGAAGTAAAGGTCTTAAGTTGGTAATCATCACAAATCTACATCAAGTGGAAATGACCAAAAAAAAGGGAGAAAAGTGGAGTAGAAATCCTTATGAAAAATATGTCCTATTTTGATGACATAGTATGACGTAAGCATGACAGGTGACAGCTTATGATTGATGTTGTCATCCCTTAATTTGGCATGATAAGATAAGTCACTCATAGTTGATTATGTAGGTAGGTTTTAATAACAATAACACTTATTGAAGTGGTGCATATATCTTCAGGAATGGATCAATAGGAAATAGGGCATATAAAAGTAATTGGCTATTGTTAGAAAAATAATCTGATACCAGAATTAGAGCCACTGTGCGAGCAGATGTCCATAGCCTCGACAGGGTTGCTATTTTAACCTGGAAATGAGCCAGAATCCTCTATTTAAAAGTAGAAATTTGGCTTGTTCTATGGAGATACCATTATGCTGGTGTGGTGGCCAGATAGTCATAGCGCCATTCATAGGAATTTTAACAGAGTGATCAATATGACTCATGATGAGACCTTCTATCCTTCAAGTAGTTTTAGCTTTCAAGAAGGTCACTACCCTGGTGTGTTTACCATTGTGGGAATGTCACCTGTTAAACCCTCATGATCATGCTAGGTTGGCTTGTGATGAGACCCCCTATTCTCTGTTCTTAAAATTTTTTGTACATAGAGATATATTTTATTTTTATTATAAATGGAGGGAGGCTCATTAACTCCTTAAGAGTTAGGGATGGTGTAAGAAGTAAAAACAATGCCAATACAATTGATACTTTTATTCCTATATCCTCAAGCCAAAGATAATTAGCACTTGAGAGTGTAAAAAGATATACCAGCCTAAAACTACGGTAATGAATTGTGTAATAATATGTCCGAAAAAGAGATATCTAGACCTTCATAATACAGATAAACTATGTTAGCTTTCAAAGTAGAGATTTCCATCAAAATTTCAAAAGAACATAATATTAGTAATGTCACTACTTTTCTCTTCTTTAGGTGCTAGTTACTTTTCTTAAAATGGTTTTTATGGCAAGGATGTGTAAAGGAATGGTAGATGTTCGAAAAGAAATCATCAAAAGACAAAACAATTCCATTTTGAATATAGTATCCCCAAATGGGAAAACTCAGCAATACATGCATGAAAAATGATTTTTTAAAAAATATAAGTATTAACAGAAAAATGCAGCCCATGGATCCATTAGATTTGACATTATTACAACCATTTCTGAAAGGAAATCAGAAAAAAAATCATTATAGCCTAGTTAAACAGGCCTCATATGCTCAAAACAACCCAAAAACACTAAAACCCCAAGACTGGTACAAATAGAAATTACTGCAGAAAGTGACAGAAAATTTATTTGAGGTTTTATACTCAGAAATATAGAGACAAAACATATATGCTCATGTATTAATCAAATAGGCTAAAAAACAAAGATCTAGTCTCTTTTACATAGATCCAAGATGACCCGACAAGGGTTTCTTGACAGAAATGATATACATGAAATTATTGCTCCAGATCTATGGCTGAATCACACTGTATGGCTGAAGCACTGCATAAATATGGCTGATCATGCAAAGAAACGGCTCTAGCTCCTCCTACTAGCTTTCTGAGAAGAAGAATGAACCTCCTTCAGGGAAACTAGCTCAAAATACAAGGGATTTAACCCCTCCACTGCAATACCTTAAGAAATAACATAATTTATGAAATAGAATGCATTTTTTCTGAAGTTAATTGCTTGGCCTAACACCACATAGTGGAAAATGCAACACAAAAGGCTCTCCTTAGATTTCTTAATCAAGATTTCCAAGCAAGAGTGGGTAATTCCCACATGAGAAAACCCTTGCACTAAACAGTTCAACAAACTTAGCTAAACAGCCAAAGAATGCAAAGAAGTCTAAACAGGCCACATACAAAATATAACATTCAATCATGCCCCATATGGCTACCATTCCCTCCATTATATAGTTGATGAGCTTCCTCACCAAGGGTCCCACCCAATTATGAGGTTGCTTCTATGCAAAGGATCCTCCACCAAGATTACGCTGTCTCCATTAGTCCCACTCATATTTTTATAGCGTTGTTTGATTTAGTCAAACTTGACTTGATCTTCATGCATTGTCTCTTTTCAAACCCAAGGTGTCTTCATTTTGACTAGCTAGATTGATCTTCATTCACACCGAGATGTCTTTATTTATGATCCACTCCTCATATAATAATGTTGTTGACTTGGTCAAAATTGATTTTGTCCACACATTTTATACCCTGTTTAGGATGTTTGATCTAGTTATTAACATGATCCATTTTCACATTATGAGGGATTTTATGCCTGCTTAAGCAACTTAAGAGCCTCCTTGCCCATTTATTCATATAACTATATATTAAAAGAAAAATTAATATTCATATTAGTTGCATGATAATTTAGGAATATTATAGTCTTCTCCTCCCAAAGGTTGCTTGTCCTCAAGCAACTACAAGGGTGCTGTAAAATCTCTCCTCCTCCTCTTGGGGCCTCCACATCCAATAGTCTCCACCATTGCTTTGAATATTCTACAACAATTCTGTCTCCCAATGGTTCCTCCCAAGTGTGTAATTTGGCCTTTGGTGGATAAAACAAGTGACCCTCATCATGAAATGATGGAAGGTTTATATAGAAACCTTCTTTCTGATCAATGGCCTCCTCAAGATAGAAGTGATGAGAATCATGGGGGACTTCATTACAAATGAAAGACTCCCATCTCCATTCTATCATCCAAATGAAATGAACCACCTCCCATCTTGGTAATTCATATAAAAGTTCCTCCCAAATGCTCATGAGAGGTACATCCCAAGTGTCTGAAACAATCATATGGCCCACCTCATAAAGAAATAAGTGATCTACTATAGTGGCCATATCATCTTCCATGCTCCCCTTGAAACATGTAGTGCAAAAAGTGTGGGAAATTTCTTCCCCCAAGGACACATCGAACCAATGTGTCTCTCCTCCAATCATGTTCTCAACAAAGGTAAGAACATCTTTAGCATATGGAATCATAATTAAAGTCATGCTAGCTTCCATATGTCATAAAGGAGAAGGAAAATGGTCCCTCATGTGCAACCAGCGCAATTTTACTCATAACTGCCATAGAATATGATATAACAAGTGTTCTTCCCTACACTTGCTTTCTGTCCCATCCTTCTTGTATGCTTGGAGAAGGTGTATGATAATTGGTGCTAATGAAGCACACCATGAAGAATACAACATCTCCGCAAAATCTCTTAGGGAATGGTGAGCATCTCCATTTCTCATGGCCCCAAGTAGCCCATGAAGCTTATAAGAAAAAGTGCCCCCTTTTGGAGCAAATCCCTGTACATGAGTGTTAGAAAAATACAAGCATATAGTAGATACATCATAATGTTCAGAAATATAAGTCTTACCATACACTTGGCTCAAATCAGTGAAGTAGCTCATGGATGAGCTCCCTCACACCCAATGAATGAGGAGGTGGTGATGATAACTCTTCCTTAGAGCTATGTTTCTCCTCAACCAGCAAATGATCTATGTAGTTCCTCATGTGAGAGTGCATCTCTTCTTTGAAGTTTTCCCACATGAATCCATATAAGATAATACTGTATGCTATAATGAAACAAGTGGGTTTGGAAAGCAAGATCTCATAGGCTACATTAAGTAGTGCATCCTTAAGCTTGTGGTCTCTAGCAAAATATATCTGATCATGAGAATAAATGACTCCATAAACTACTTTATACCTCCCATCCATCACTTTCTCATCAAGAAACTTACATGTGAAGAGGTCCTTGGAATATTCCATCAAGAGTTGGGACTCCCAATAAGGATCTAGGCTCCCCAACAATGACAACGCTATAGAAATTTGAAATGGAGCCCATGTCATAACATGGCTCTCCTCTTCGACATGCTTGATGCCAAAGTCACATGTTGGAGTACTATAAAATTCCTTTTGCTTCCTCTCTTGTAGTTGATCTTGCTCAAGACAAGATTGAAGTAGATGGAAATCAACCTCCCTTTGGAAAGTTTTTTTTTTCTAGAAATTCCTTAATTTGGCCCATGCATGCAAGAGTGTTGATATCCTCTTGTTATGTTCAAGAACCTTATATATGTGTGAAAATATCATTGGTTGCCCAAAGATATGGAGTGGAAATTTGACATCATATCCATGTCACCATATACTTTTGAATTCTCCTTTTTCAGTGCAAATAGCTGAGTGGGAGATAGAAATGTCTATTTCAAAAAATTGCTTACCTCTCCTTTGAACCCATAAAATATTCTCTGTGATGTGCTAGCTTCTCCCAAGGCTCCCTCATTAGCCAAATATGTAAATACTACCCATACTTGAGAGAAAAACTTATTCTTCTTCCAATCAGGGGGTCTCCTTGGTGGAATGCCTCCATGCAAAGAAACATCAAGGCATACAGTAGGATTTATAGGTGGATGGACTGATTTGTCCTTGCCTACATTGCACAAATCCTCCTACCTCCTTTGTGCATCAAACTTTTCAAATAGAGAAGGGTGTGTGCTCATCATCATGTGATGCTTGTCCTCCTCTTCATCTCCTTCTATCTTTAAGATCTCACCATTTGCTAATGATGGCACATGTTGCACATGGATTGTGCCATGATCTCCATATGTGAGATTCTTTGGAACTCCTTGCAAGAGTGCAAGATTTTCTCTCCTTGGAGCAGGTGTTCCATCTTCCTCTTCGTGAGGTACTGGATGTGTTCTTGATATGACTGCATTGTTATCTCCAGCCGTCTCTTCCTCCTCATCAATAGTTGAAAATTCCTCATCATCAATGAGAGACCTTAGATCTTGGTATTCCCTTGAAAGAGGAATCTCCATGTCTTTATCTTGAGAAGAAATATCATCATGAAATGAGGATCTTGCCCTTGTCAAAGTATCAAACAAGTTTTCATCCCCCTCAATTGTTTTTTGATATGGAGTTGGGTTTGTGGATCCTTCCAACCCATGCAAAGGTTTTGTTTGTTTTGGTTTGATTTGCTCAATAAAAGATGTTTCATGAAGTTTTTCATCAAATATTTCCAATACTCTTCTAATGAAATTTGCATAAGCGGATTTATTTGAATTCTTTTGGAAAAAAATTCAAACAACCACCAAGCATAAGCCTTACCTTCAAAATGCAACGTTTCTACTTTGATGGCTTAATCTTCAGAAACTTGATGTTGTTGCACATAGGTGTTTAGCTCCTTCACCCAAACCCTAGCTAGACATTTAGGTGATCCATCAAAAGTAGATAGAAAGAATCTACCCACACCATGCTTCTTGCTCCTTGTGCTCCTTTCCTCCTTGATCTTTAAAAAACCTTGGAAGTTCAAGTGATCTTTGAACCCCTTATATTGAGCTTCATACTCTTGCAAATAATCACCAAGAGTCTCCTTCTTTGGCACATCTTCTTTCTCCATCTCATTTGTCTTGAACATATGGCTGGTAGAGAATTTTGAATATGATGGTGTGGCTAAATACTCACACCCATAATATGAGGAATTAGAGCTTTACTCATGTGTATATATTGTAGATCTTGTTGAGGGATCTCCATGTTTTTCCCTCCTCATTTCTTTGATGACTTTGATTATACCCTGCAAAGTTTGAAAGAGAAGTTTTGAGAACCTCTTTCCTCCAGAAAATAAGGGTTTTCTTTGATATCTATTGTAGATATTCTCCTTATCATGAGAATACTCCATAATGGTTGAATAACACAGGCTGAGCCAATATTAGAGCTCTGATACCTCTGTAGTATACCCAAATGGGAAAAATCGACAATACATGCATGAAAAATGCATTTTTCAGAAATATAAGTATTAACAGAAAAATGCAGCCCATGGAGCGATTATATTTGCCATTATTTCAACCATATCTGAAAGGAAATTAGAAACAAATCATTATAGCCTAGTTAAACAGGCCTCCCATGCTCAAAACAACCCAAAAACACGGAAACCCCAAGACTGCTGCAAACAAAAATTACTATAGAAAGTGATAGCGTAGTTATTTGAGGATTTATACTTAGAAATATAGAGACAATATAGATCTTCTTGTGTATTAATCAAATAGGCTCAAAAACAGAGATCTAGTCTCTTTTACATAGATCCAAGATGATCCGACAAGGGTTTCTTGACAGAAATGATATACATGAAATTCTTGATGCAGATATATGGCTTAAACAAGTTGTATGGCTGAAGCACTACATAAATATGGCTGATAATGCAAAGAAATGGTTGTAGCTCCTCCTACTAACTTTCCGGGAAGAAGAATGAACCTCCTTCATGGAAACTAGCTCAAAATACAAGGGATTTAACCCCTCCACTGCAATACCTTAAGAAATAATGTAGTTTATGAAAGAGACTACATTGTTGCTGAAGTTAACTTCTTGGCCTAACACTAGATAGTGGAAAATGCAGCATAAAAGGCTCTCCTCATATTTCTTAAATAAGATCTCCAAGCAAGAGTTGGGAATTACCACATGAGAAAAACCTTGCACTAAACAATGCAGCAAACTTACCTAAAAATCCAAAGAATGTAAAGATGTCTAAATAGACCACATAAAAAATATAATCTTCAATCATGCCCCATATGTCTGCCATTCCCTCCATTATATAGTTGATGGGCTTCCTCACCAAGGGTCCCACCAAATTATGAGGTTTCTTCCATGCAAAGGCTCCTCCACCAAGATTACGCTATCTCAATTAGTCCCACTCATATTTTTACAGTGCTATTTGATTTATTCAACCTTGACTTGATCTTCATGCATTGTCTCTTTTCACACCCAATTTGTCTTCATTTTGACTAGTTAGATTGATCTTTATTCACACTGAGTTGTCTTTATTTATGATCCACTCCTCATATAAATATGTTGTTGACTTGGTCAAACTTGACTTTGTCCACACATTTTAGACCCTGTTCACACATGAGGATGTTTGATCTAGTTATTAACATGATCCCTTTTGACATTATGAGGGATTTTATGCCTACTTAAGCAACTTATGAGCCTCCTTGCCCATTTATTCATCTAACTAGATATTAGAAGAAAAATCAATATTCCTATTAGCTGCATGCTAATTTAGGAATATTACATTGAACGAAAAAAAAAGAGAAAATAAATAAACATGCTATAAAATAAATCAGTCATTCAATTGGATTGAACAAAAGTTGTTCAATGCAATTGAACAACAACTATTCAATGGTTTTGAACAACGAAAGTAAAATCATGCAAAAAAAAACAACAACCTTTCACATGAATTGAATGGCAGCTATTCATTTCGATTGACCAAAAACTATTCAATGGATTGAACAACAGAAATAAACACACTAAAAAAATAGATGTTCATTTGAATTGAGAAACATATGTTCAATTTGATTGAACAACAATTGTTCAATGGATTGAACAACAGGAATAAAAACACACTAAAACCTCATTTGTTTAATTGAATTGAGTGACAACTGTTCAATTCCATTTAACAACAACTTTTCAATGGATTGAAAAACAAACCACACAAAATAAAAAAATAATGCAGCTATGAGTATCAAAATAATGAAAAAGAAATGGAATTCTTATGTACAAAGATGAGAAGAACTATAAATTGCAGGAAACATATATACAATATTTACAAGAGGAAATAACAAATTTTTATGAACTTAAAGCTGTCGGGCCATCATCCCATGCAACTAAAATTTGGATGGTGGGGTCGTCACGCACCTGCTAGCAGAAATACTCTTTCGTAAGTATTTTATGATAGAGGCACATCCGGTGTCCATTGACTCGAAAGGTGGAGCCAAATCCATCTATGGTGTTCAAGGTAATGGTATCATTGATGTGTACTTCTTGAATTTCGTATGGTCCAAGCCACCTTATTTGTAACTTACCCAGGAATTCTTGGAATCTAGAGTCATGGAGGAGTGCTCAATCTCCTTTATAGAATGTATTCTTTTTGATGAGGTTGTCATGCCAATTGGCTCATTGTTGTTGAATAATTGCAGTGCACTATAGAGCAAGTAGTCGTGCTTCATCCAATTCATTTATTTTTTGGAGTCTTCTAACTTGGGCCTCTGTCAAATCTAGCCCCTATTCCTGGGTTGTTCTAAGAGTTTTTATCTTAGATTCAATAGGAAAAATTTGTTAATTTTCAATTACCATATGGTATGGAGAATATCCGGTGGTGTTTTTCCACATTGTGCAATAAGCCAACAAGGCCTGTGGTAGTCTATTAGCCCAATCCCGGCAATGTGTTGAGATTGTTTTAGTGAGAATTTCCTCAAGGACTTTATTGGTGCTTTCGACCTTCCCGTTCACCTACGAGTGGTAGGGAGAGGTGACTCTATGGGTGACATGGTGGTTCCTTAGAGTGGCCTTGATTTTATTTCCCACAAACTGTGCCCCTCCATCAGTTATCACTTCCCTAGGTAAGCCATACCACAAAAATAGCTCAAAAAGAAAATTGATCACAAATTCTTCTATAGCTCTTGACAAAGCCACTCTTCTACCCTCTTCGTCATGTAATCTATGGAAACTAGTCTGTAGGCCTTCTGATCCAATTGCAGGTTGAATGGTTCAAAAAATTCCAGTGCCCATCGTTCGAAAGGTTCTACTTCCAACTGTGGCTGCAATGGCATCTCATCAAATTTTCCAAGGTGGCCCATTCTTTGGAAACTATCACAGGCTTGGACATAGTTCTTGGCATCTTTAAAAATTATGGGCCAATTGTAGCCCATTTCTAATAATTTTGTGCCCCATCCTATGATCACCAAAATGACCTCCACATTCTTCATCATGGAAGGCCCTTAAGATGTCATAAATCTCATCTTATCGAATGCATCTGCGTATATGCATATCAGCTCATGTATGGAAAAGATATCAACCGATCCAGGAGAATCTATCACTACGCTAAACAATCAGCTTTCGTTCCTTTGTTATCAAGTGTCTTGGCATCTTTCCTACTACGAGATAATTCACTACATCTACATACCATGGTGCTTTTATTTCTATAAAAAACAAATGCTCATCATGGAACTAATCATCCACCACTAGTGGGTCATTTGACTTTGGAACTCTAGACAGAAAATCTGCAACTATGTTCTCCTTCCCTGGACGGTCCTTGATAATTATATCAAACTCCTGTAAAAACAACAACCAACGAGTCACTCTTCCATTTGTAATAGATTTTTGAGCTAAATATCTAATGGCAGAATGATCGGTATACATGAATACTTGATATACAGTTATATAATGTCAAAATTTGTTAATAGCATAAATGATAGCCAAGAATCCCTTTTTGATCACTATATATTTTAATTCAGCAGGAGTGAGATTCTTGCTGATATAGTAAATAACGTAGGGATTATTTTCCTCTTCTTGACCAAGAACCACTCCTATCACTGTATCAGATGCATGTGAGTAAATGTGAAAAGGTAGCTCCCAATTGGGGCCACATAAGACTGGTGCAGTCGAGACCAGTTTCTTCAAATATGAAAAAGTAGTGTCGCATTTTTCAGACCAATGGAATTCAACATTTCTAGTTAATTCATATAAGGGTGCAAAAATTTGTGAAAAAATATTTATAAGCCTACGGTAGTACCCTGCACATCCAATGAAACTGCATACCTCTGTCTGAGTACAAGGTGTGGCTAATAAGAGAAGTATCTCTATATTTTCCAGATCTACCTGTATTCCAACTGTAGAGATGTAGTCTCCTAGGATCACTCCTTTGAACATCATCATGTGACACTTTTCGTTTCTCAAGCAAAATTAGGTAGCAATACATCGTTCCAATACTTTTTCTAGTGTTTGCAGTGCTTGATCAAAGTCATCTCCCTATGGAGTAAATTTTTCCATGTAAACCTCGAGTCCTTCATTTATTAAATCAGAAAAAATGCTGAGTATGGCCCTTTGAAATGTTGCTGGGGCATTGCATAGTCCGAACGGAAATACACTATAGGCGAATCTACCCTAGGGGCATGCAAAGGTCATTTTATCTTTGTCTTTGGAGATATATGGATTTTATTTTAACCACTGAAACCATCAAGAAAAGAGAAGAACCGCTTTCTTGCCAATGTATCAAGGACCTGCTCAATAAAAGGGAGGGGCAAGTGGTCTTTTTGTGTGGCTTTATTTAGTTCTTTGTAATCCACATAGATTTTCCACTTACCATTCTTTCTAGGAAGGACTAATAAAAGAGAGACCCATTTCTATCTAAAATAGGATAAATGAAGTTTACATCTAGCAGATTTTTTAATTCATATTTTACAATGTCTTTCAGATGTGGGTTTAACCTTCGCTAAGGCTTCTAAATAGGCCAAGCATCCTTTTCAGTATAAATGTGATGTGTGTATAGTTGAAGATCTATATCCTTCATGTATGGGTAGTCCTAAGAAAAGTCTCCCTTATATTTTTGTAAAA
The DNA here is from genome assembly GCA_034641835.2 of Pinus albicaulis. Lineage (NCBI taxonomy): Eukaryota > Viridiplantae > Streptophyta > Pinopsida > Pinales > Pinaceae > Pinus > Pinus albicaulis. Next base: position 1,459,151,031 of record CM076570.1, read on the forward strand.
TTTTAATGAGCTTTTGTTGTTGGTTACTATCCAGACTTCCGTTGATATTTAAAACTTTTCTTGTCTCAATTTCAATTGGCATGTTGCTGCGAACAATAGTCGTGGGTATGTGTTGGTCATCAATGTCTTCTAATGGGTTCTCCTATGTTTCGTTATCAAGAACTGCTTTTAACATTTGGCACTTTAAATTTTCTTAAGTAGATCGATGGTTTATGAAGTTATTGATTAGATCGTCTTCAGTTTTATCTTTGAGTTCAAGTGCTTCAACTATTTCCAGTGGTGAATGAATGTTTTCTTCCAAGTATGTATGTGGTTGTTTGTGAATATTTATAGTGGGAAGACTTGGTTTGGCAAGGGGGTATATGGCAATATTCTTTATGGAATCTCCTCTAGAAATGGTCCTACTACCTATTCGACAGCCTATGTAAGCATCGACCGTTGCTAACCAAGGTCCTCCCAATATCAGGGGATGTACATCTAATGTAATTTTTGGGTTAATAACCAAAACGTCTGCTGGGTACTCCCATGAGTTTACAGAAACTGGGATTTCCTATAATATACCTTCTAGTTTGACAACATATCTGTCAGCAAGTTCCATCAAGGTAGATGTGGGATCCAAGGCTGTTATACCCAATGTCTCACAGGTTTCTATAGTTAAGATGTTAATGGCTACCCCCAAATCAACTAATGTGTTTGAACATGAGTGGCTAGAGATCTATATTTTGACTATGGGGTTTCCTGGATCCTCATATTTTATTGGTGTCCCTTTACCCAAGAGTAAGTCTGACAGTGCTCCCACTACATGAACAGTTGGTACAGTCTTTACTTTCCTCACATGTTTTTTTACGCACATTTCTTTTATTGTTTTGGCATAGATAGGAATGAATTGTATAGCCTATAGGAGAGGAATTTTAATGCAAATATTTTTTAATTCCCCTAGGAGATCAAAATATGTAGAGACTATTGGTTTATGTAGTGTTAATCTCTTAGGGAATGGAGGAGAGGAAATAATAAGGTTTTCAGGATCTTTTTGGTCAACTGTGTCCCTCCCCTACTCTATTTCTGTTTTTGTCACAGTTGATTGTTTAGGTATTGTTAGAATCTCATACTCAAGTTGTGGCAGGGCGGTATCTTCTTTAGGTGAAATAACATGCCTTGATCTCAGCCTAATTTCATTGCATTCCTTCTGTTCAGTTTCAGGATTTTGGTTCTCAAAAATTTGGATTAGCTGAACCAGCATGTTATTATGATTAGGATTGGGTTGAGCTGGAAATTGAGGACGCATAATAGGTTGAGGATTGTGTTGGACTAGGTATGGAGCTGGTAATGTGGGTTGATTCTGATCCCTTATTCCCATAGGTAAATTTGTAATTCCTAGGAGTAGTTGCCAGTTTTGAGACCAATTTGTATTCTTTGAAGTGGATACAGGCCACTGGGAATGATATGGATTGTTTTTCCAGTAAGGAGGAGAGAAAGGAAAACTTGACCAACTATTACCTGATGGGGATTTTTTTGGCCAAGGAGGCATGGAAAATGATTGGGATGGCTAGGAAGAAAAAGGTGATTTACCCTGCCATGCTGTTGCAGAGTTTTGTTGATTAAATTGTGGAGGAGAAAAGAACTAAGATGGGTACATAGTCATGCTTGCCACTGCCGACGTTGATTCATTAGATACACCAGTTTTATTTATTCTTCTGCCTCTTTAAAACCGCTTTCAACCCTGGGAGTGAAGGCAACTGGTGAGTGGCATGGTCCTTGGTACAAATAACACATGTCTGGACCATGTCTAATGGACACTCCCACTCATTGTGCTTCTACTGACAGCATGGGAAAAAAACAACCAAGTTCTGTTATGATAAAGCTTGCTTTTGCTTGGCTTGTAGGACATCTAGCTGTGTTGTTAGGGTGCCTAATATATAGGTTTTAAAATATTCTAAAATATCACCAAATTCTGCTCTGGTCAGGCTGCCACCTGACTATTTATAATTCCTCATAGCTGAATCTTGTCTAGTTGGTCTGCTTCGCATATTACGTCCTGGGCACTTGATACACAATGCAATAAATGTTTAATCCTTAGTTAAAATGAGAGGGCGGGGGGGTGAATCAGTTTAACATGTACATCAGCTTTTTAAATTTTTCATCAACTTATTTACAGCTGAATTTTATAACCAACTTTAATATGTGAACAATCTTAATATGTTGCAACAAGTATTAAATTAATGAGACACCAAACTTATTATGAGAGCAGCAAACATTAAGCAGATTGGGAAGATCATATCAACACATAGGCAACACACATAGAGACAACAGATATAAGTGGAAACCCATAAAGGGAGAAAACCACATCTTATTATTGTTGTGATGCAAAGGCAATCTCCAACTCCCCCTCACCACTGTTTTTCTGCAAGCACCAACCTATAGGAGGCTCCAACCTCAATCAGCTTCAACTGAAAACTATCAAGCTTCAACTTGATAGGGAAGCTCCAACTTCCTCAATTTATCAAAAGAAATGGTTGCTGATTTACCTCAGATATCAGCTCTGTTCTGTAGCATCTCTTTCTGCTCCTCTCTTCCTTATCTTCTCTACCTCAATTTTCCATACTCTGCATTCTCTATACTCACTCTCTCTAACTTCTTTATGCATATCTAGATGATATTACTTATAGAGAATTCCTGATGACTATTTTTTTTCCTCTTAGGAATTCGAAACAGATAGCCATACCTCTTAGTCTTCTGCCTTCTCATTTCTTTTCAGCTCACTTAGAAAAATATAACTGTATGTACTAATTTTAACACTTTAGTGGGATATTTTTTCTCCTCGAGAGACTTGCCAATGCATCACAAACAATGTAATTCAATTAAATCATTTACACTTAATTACAACGAGAGCTCCAGCTCACTCATTCAGCCTCTTGGTTCATTGCGCTTGTCTTTTCTGTAACTGTGTTTTTTCCCTTTCGGCTCTGCTTGTTTTCCTGTTCATTGTCGCAGTGTAACTACCATATGCCATACATATGTAACTGTGCTTTTTATATATAACGCAATTTCAACTCTCGGCATAATTATATAGAGTTTTAACATCCAGACTGCTGCATTGTTTAGCTCCGATACCTCTTGGCAATATAAAAATAATGAATCATTTCAATACATAAAATGCCATTTTGGGCCCACTTTCCCAGCTTGCATTATTCTCCGATGCGATGTATCATCCCTTGAATTCTTCCGATTGCGATTAATCGCAATCGCAACTTTTAGTTGTGAGTTTCGATGCTCCGATGCTCCGATGCTCTAATGCGATGATTCACTGTTCACTGATTTAAGATTCTTTGATGTTTCGATGTTCCGATGCTCTGATTCCGATGATTCACTGTTCACTGATTTACGATTCTCTGATGTTCCGATGTTCTGATGCTCCGATGATCCGATTCCAATGATTCACTATTATGCAGGAACTCAAAAATATATCAATCATGGTTTATAAACCCATCGGGTCCAGACTTTCATCCCAATTACAATATTTTGTTAACTTGTTCCACTGTCAACTTTTCTCCGATGTGATTGGATGAGGGTCCCACAATATAAGATTTTGTTACCTTTGGTTCTTTTGATCTCGGGCTCAATAATATGAAACATATGCCTTGTATTATACCTTTGGTCCCTTGTCCATAAAGCACTCCATATAAATTTATATATATGCTTTGGACCTTTGTGTATAAGGCGCAATATATGTAACGCGCTGCATATATATAAGCTTCTGCTTCCACTTTCATGTATCCTCCAGCTGGGGTAATGATTCTCAAAATTTTACGTAGGGGGGTCCCACGTTCTACTGTTCACCCTTGTCAGTTAAACATTATATGCATTATATGAGCATTATATAATGTATATTCACATTATATACATTGCTATAGGTCTGCACCCTTTGTACCATTTCATTCGAATCATCACTCAACTTTAATACAAACCCAACGCAAAATTTTAATAAAAAACCATTCCATAGAACACACATATGTTTGATAAACTCTGCACTTTTAGTACGTTCCAACTGACACTCATAACCCATTTCTATATGTGCACTCAATTTTAATATATATTCAATATTGCAATGAATATCAAACTCGATACATGTTTTAACATACACACGTTCTTGGGGCCCACATTATCCCTTTGCATTCACAATACAGTTTATATCAACCCCGAGGCTTATGAAAGACCTTTCAGACTTTATGTCACGAATTTGAATTAAAATATCCTTTGGACCCCCACCATTTCTTACTACATAACTGAACCATCACAGCACATACATCTGGGCCCACCTCTGTTAACAAGCTGCTCACATCCAATGGCTGACAGTTTATCGCATCGACTTCGATGATCTAATGGACGACGCGCAATATCATGCAACTTAAACGCTCGCTGCATAATCCTCCAAAATCACACAGAAAAAGTTGTTTTACAAAACCGCCTAAGGACATGTGTCCTTCAATGGCATATATCGCATTCATTTTGGTAATACAACTTATCACTTCAATTCTCGCGCAAACCCACTAGTTTTGTGCCCCTCTGGTTTTACTATTTATGTTCGGGGTTCCGCTTATAGTCAAGGTTCCATTCCATAGAGAATTTTGTGTCTTCGTTATATACAAATTCGTATAAGCTCTGTTCAACTTATAATATATAAAAACCCTTCTTTTTGTCGTTATATACCTTTCTTCAGCACTTTGTTATATATGAATCCTGTTTCATTGCATATTTAATAAAATGCTTGGTTCCATTACTCTTAGCTTGGTTAACTTCTCTACCTCTACCTATGCTCTACTGCTCGACTGTTTCTCTACCTCTGTTACTCAATTGTATCTCTGCCTCTGCTGCTCGACTATTTCTCTGCCTCTGCTGCTCGACTGTATCTCTACCTCTGCTGCTCAACTATATCTCTGCCTCTGTATTCTCTGCCTCTGCCTCTACTGCTTCCTTTGCCATCAATGACAACATTTACAATAGTCTCCCCCTTTGGCATTAATGGCAATATACTTCCTCTACTTGCCTGTCAGGACCCTTCCTTTTGTTTCTTGCTCTTCCCCCCCCTTTGACATCAATGTCAAGGGGTTGCTCATTTACCAACGTGCTTTTAAATCTCTTCCATGTTTCTCTGATCTTGAGGACCTGTCTCATGCTTTTCTTGCTAGCTGATCTCCCCCTGGAATGATATTTTTGTTTCTGTTCTCCCCCTGAAACAATGTTTATTATTCATATCAGAGAGTAGCACTACAGATACTACCCCTAGTCTATCTCTCAAATACTCAAATGGTTCTCTAGCAAGTGGTTTGGTAAATATATCTATTGTATGTTCTTGATTTGGCACATACTCCAGCGCCACTACCTTATAAGCTACTTGTTCTAGGAGAAAATGATACTTAATTGGGATATGCTTAGTTTTTGAATGAAGCACAGGATTTTTTGATATGCTTATAGAACTTTTATTATCACAATTGATGGAGTTAGGTTCATCAATGCTTACCTTCATGTCTTGGAGGGTTTGCTTCATCCACATGACTTGTGTACAGCATGCTGCTGCTGCTATGTATTATGCTTCTACTGTAGATAGAGAAATAGATGTTTGTTTCTTGCTTAGCAATGCCACCAAACTTTCTCCTAGATAGAATGCCCCTCCACTTGTGCTTTTCCTATCATCCACACAGCTGGCCCAATTTGCATCTATGTATGCTGTCAAAGTGAAGCTTTTTCCTTTTGGATACCATAGCCCAAACTGTAATATTCCTTGTAGATATCTAAATATTCTTTTGACTGCTAGAAGATGATTTTGCTTTGGTGCTGCTCGATATCTAGCCACAATTCCTAGTGCTAGCATGATGTCTGGCCTTGATTCTGTCAGGTACAGTAGGCTTCCTATCATGGATCTATAGAGTCTTTGATCTATATCAGTAGATCCATCATTAGCACATAGCTTGCATCTCGTGATCATGGGAGTTGACACAGGTTTACAGTCTTCCATTTTGAACTTTTTCAACATTTCTTTAAGTATTTTTCCTGTGAGATGAATTACCTGTGTTCTTTTGCTGAATTTGAAGTCCTAGATAGAAACTAAGCTCACCAATCATGGACATCTCAAACTCTGCTTTCATCTCCTTAGCAAACCCTTTTTCTAGTTCATCTCTGTTGCTTCCAAACATAATATCATCAACATATACTACAACAATCAGGAGTTCATTTTCATGGGCTTTTATGTATAGATTGATGTCTACTCCACCTCTCTTAAAGCCTTGTTTTTGAAAATATTTATCTAGTCTTGAGTACCAAGCACGAGGAGCCTGTTTTAGTCCATATAGAGCCTTCTTCAGTCTGCACACATAGTCTTCTTTGTCTGTTAATGAGAAGCCTTCTGGTTGTTCCATGTAGACTTCTTCTTCTAAGTCTCCATTCATAAATGCAGATTTTACATCCATTTGATATACTTTGAAGTTTTGGTAGCATGCAAATGCCAGGAACATTCTGATAGCTTCCATTCTGGCTACAGGGGCAAATGTTTCATCGTAATCAAGTCCTTCAATTTGTGAGTATCCTTTGCAGACAAGTCTAGCTTTATTCCTGATTACTTGTCCTTCCTCATTCATTTTATTTTTGAATACCCATTTTGAGCCTATGACATTCTTCTCAGCAGGTCTAGGAACTAGTTCCCAGGTATTTTTCTTCTCAATTTGGTCCAATTCTTCATTCATTGCATTCACCCAAGACTTGTCCTTGCTGGCTTCTTCAAATTTCTTTGGCTCTATTTGTGATAGCATGGCTATGTATACCTCTTCTGTCTGTTCAGTTAGCTACCTTCTTGTCTGGACCCCTACTCTCTTGTCTCCAATGATCTGATCTTCAGGATGGTTCTTATGAGTGTATCTTGAGGGGGCTTTCAAGCTCAGTTTAGCATCTTTTGTTGTCTTGCTGGTTTCATCATCATTTTGGTTTTCTTCTTCATGACTGTCTGAAGGACTACTGCAGTCTATACCTCTTGTATTGTTTGGAAGTTCTTCATCAAATCTCACGTCAACGCTTTCTACAATTTTTCGAAGAGTCTTGTTGTAGCACTTGTACCCTTTACTTTTGGATGCATATCCTAGAAATATCCCTTCATCTGCTCTTGCATCAAATTTCCCAAGATTTTCACCATTATTCTTTATGTAACACTTTCTTCCAAAGATTCTAAAGTGCTTGATTGAAGCTGGTTTACCATGCCATAGTTCATAGGGAGTCTTGTCACTGCTTGGCCTTAAATGAGCTTTGTTAAGGATATGCACGACTGTGTGTACTACTTCTGCCCAGAAGGTTTGAGGAATATTACTCTCTTGCATCATGGCTCTGGCTATTTGTTGTACAGACCTGTTTTGTCTCTCTGCGACTCCATTCTTCTAAAGTGTCCCTACAATAGTAAATTGTTGCTTTATCCCATGTTCATTGCATAGGTCTGCAAAGTCACAATCTGTGAATTCTCATCCTCTATCCGATCTGATGCATTTTAGCTTGCATCCTGTCTGATTTTCTGCTAAAGCTTTGAATATTTTGAATTTTTCTAGAGCTTTCGATTTATTCTTGAGAAACGCAACCCATGTCATCCTGGAGAAACCATATATTATTAGCATGAAGTAGGGTTCTCCACTTGGAGTTTTAGTTCTTGCAGGTCCACACAGGTCCATGTGCACAAGCTAGAGTGGTCTTCTTGTTGATAACTCATTTTTGGCCTTGAATGATGTGTGGGCCTATTTGCCTAATTGGCGGGATTTGCATATGGTATTGGAAGGCCTTTTTATTTTTGGCATGTTTCTGACAGCTTTCTTTTTGCTCAGCCTGATGATATGATCGAAGCTAAGATGTCCCAGTCTCCTATGCCATAACCATGGCTCCTCAAGTTTGCTAAGATGGCATGCTTCATTTTCCTCTTTCACTATATAAACATTACTCTCTATTCAAACGCCTTTGAGCAGAGTCTTACCTGTGGTGCTTGATTTGACTTCACAGTCTTGTGCTCTAAAATTAACTTCACAGCCTTTATCACACATTTGACTAACACTCAGCAAGTTTGCTTTCAACCCATCTACAAATAGTACATCTTGGGCCTTTCCTCTGCCATTATCTAGGCTAACTGAGCCTTTTCCTTTGATTTTTCTTGATTTATCATTGCCAAAAGTAACATTGCCAGATTTCTTTTCATCAAAATTTATAAACTTGCTTCTGTCTCCAATCATATGTTTTGAGTAGCCACTGTCCAAATACCACTAGCTTTTCAGGTCTTGAGCAGTTAGAGCCAGGTCACATTTATTCACGTTCTTTATCCACAGGAAGCATCCTTTTGTTTGGTATCTTTTGTGAGATAATGAACTACATCTTCTGAGAGGACATTTGGAAGGCATATGTCCAATTTTATTGCATACACAACATTTGATTATGATTTTCGTAGAATTGTCAGTATGAGTAAAATTTCCTTGATTCATAAACCTCCTTGAGGTGTTGAGCATCAATCTTTGTCCATATTTTTTGCACTCAATGATTTTATGGCCAAATTCCTTACAATAAAAACAGTAACCATAGAAATAATTTGAATACCTGATGTGAGGTTGTGTTCTCCATTTATTTTCTTGAGGCAGTCTCTTCACTGTTTGCATCTTTTGCTGGTTTGAATTACTCCTCCTTGTATGACAGTATGCAGCAATGTGTCCCAGCTTGTGGCAGACATAATAGGTAGCATTTTTCATAGGAGGGAATAATCTTCTTTAATGGCTTCCAAATTTGACATACTCAAGGGTATATGATCATTTTTCTATTGTCTTAGTATTTATTAAATTCTTTGTTACTAGAGGTTTCTTCTGATCTCTGTCTCCCTCATTACATGTTTCTTCTTTTGTAGGAATTATTTGAGCTGCCTCATCAGCCTTCTCTGCTTTTACAAAAATAATATTTTTGTTTTCCTTTTCTTTGCTTTTACTTGATTCTCCTTCATAGCCTAGTCCAGTTTTTATAAGAGGAGATCTTTGAGAATCCAGAATTTCATTCAACTTACCAGAGTTTGTTGTTTTAGAGGAATTTGTAGACACTTTCCTTTGAGCATTTTCTAATTTCTTCCTCAGACATACTACTTCTTCTTCCAGCTTCTCTTTTTCTCGAGTTTTATCCTTGATTTGCTGAAGTAACATGTCTTCTATCTTCTTGGCTTCTTCAAGCTCTACCTTCAGCTGCATGAGGACTTCTGAATTTTTCTCTTCTCTTACATACTTGAGGAGAATGTCCTTTTTTTTTCTGCACTCCAGTTTGAGTCTGTCAATCTCCTCCAGGGCACTTCTTAGCTCCCCCTCAAGGTCAACTTCGCCTTCTTCTTCATCTTCTAGCAGGAGTCCTTCAAATTCTTCTATGGCCATGAGTAAAAATTCAGAGGTAACTTCTTCACTTGAGGGTTCATCTGAGTCTTCAGATGCACTCTTGTCTTATTGAGAATAGAAAGATTTTCTGCTGAACTTCTTTCCTTTCTGCCAGTTCTTTGATGTATTTTTCTTTGATTCTTGAGTGTGATTCCTTAGTTTCTTGTGAGGACACTTAGCAACATAGTGTCCAACTCTTCCATAGTTAAAGCATTTGAAAGGAAGTTTACCTTTGTATTTACCTGAGCCTCTATCCAGTTTCTTGGCAAATTTAGCCTCTTCTTCATCTGAGCAAGAGCATATGTCTTCCTTTTCTTCTTCTTTTTTTTTTTTTTTAAAGGCTACCTCCCTCGTACTTGGCTTCTTTTGTGGGAGCCTCATCTCATATGCTGTTAGATTTCCAAGTAGTTGGTTCATGGTCAAGGTTTCCCAATTAGTTGTTTCTTTTATTGCGGACACCTTGGGGTTAAAACTGGGTTGAAGAGATCTTAGAATCTTTTGTACAATTACACTTTCTGGTATGGTTTCTCCAAGAGCTTTCATATTTTTAACAATTTATGCAACTCTTAGGAAGAAGCTGCCAACATCTTCATCATCATTCATTTTTAAATTTTCAAACTGAGCTCTATATACTTTAAGTTTGGCTATCTTTACCTTTTTATTTCCCTCATTGATGTTCTCAAGAGTATCCCACATATCTTTGGCAGTCTTACTATGCATTATTTTGATAAATTCAGCCTTACAAAGTCCACTTAATATTGCATTCATGGCCTTTGCATTTGCTACAAATTCTTGTTTAGCTTCCCTCTCTGGGTCAGTTGACTTTGGGGCATATCTGAATTCTACAGCAGCCCAAACCTCTATTCCTAGAGACATTATGTATGCTCTCATTCTGATTTTCCAGAAGGCATAATTAGCACTGGTGAAAAAAGGGGCTTTATTGGTTGAGCTTCCCTCTTGACTAGCCATCCTGGAACTAGGATCTCCTTTCAGTGGTTGAACTGGTACAAAGGAAATTGGCTCTGATACCAATTGTTGAATCCTTAGTTAAACTCAGAGGGGGGAGGGGGGGTGAATCATTTTAACACATACATCAACTTTTTAAATTTTTCATCAACTTATTTACAACTTAATTTTAACCAACTTTAATATGTGAACAGTCTTAATATGTTGTAGCAAGTATTAAATTATTGAGACACCAAACTTATTATGAGAGCATAAAACATTAAGCAGATTGGGAAGATCATATCAACACATAGGCAACACACATAGAGACAACAGATATAAGTGGAAACCCATAAAGGGATAAAACCACATCTTATTATTGTTGTGATGGAAAGGAAATCTCCAACTCCCCCTCACCACTGTTTTTCTGCAAGCACCAACATATAGGAGGCTCCAACCTCAATCAGCGTCAACTGAAAACTATCAAGCTTCAACTTGATAGGGAAGCTCCAACTTCCTCAATTTATCAAAAGAAATGGTTGCTGATTTACCTCAGATATCAGCTTTGTTCTGTAGCATCTCTTTCTGCTCCTCTCTTCCTTATCTTCTCTACCTCAATTTTCCATACTCTGCATTCTCTATACTCACTATCTCTAACTTCTTTATCCATATCTAGATGATATTACTTATAGAGAATTCTTGATTACTATTTTTTTTCCTCTTAGGAATTCGAAACGGATAGCCATACCTCTTAGTCTTCTGCCTTCTCATTTCTTTTCAGCTCACTTAGAAAAATATGACTGTATGTACTAATTTTAACACTTTAGTGGGATATTTTTTCTCCTCGAGAGACTTGCCAATGCATCACAAACAATGTAAATCAATTAAATCATTTACACTTAATTACAACGAGAGCTCCAGCTCACTCATTCAACCTCTTGGTTCACTGCGCTTGTCTTTTCTGTAACTGTGTTTTGTCCCTTTCGGCTCTGCTTGTTTTCCTGTTCATTGTCGTAGTGTAACTACCATATGCCATACATATGTAACTGTGCTTTTTATATATAACGCAATTTCAACTCTCGGCATAATTATATAGAGTTTTAACATTCAGGCTGTCGCGTTATTTAGCTCCGATACCTCTTGGCAATATAACAATAATGAATCATTTTAATACATAAAATGCCCTTTCGGGCCTACTTGCTAAGCTTGCATTATTCTCCGATGCGATGTATCATCCCTTGAATTCTTTTGATTGTGATTAATCGCAATTGCAACTTTTAGTTGTGAGTTCCAATGCTCCGATGCTCCAATGCAATGATTCACTGTTCACTCATTTAAGATTCTCTGATGTTCCGATGATTCACTGTTCACTGATTTACGATTCTCCGATGTTCCGATGTTCCGATGCTCCGATTCTGATGATTCACTGTTATGCATGAACTCAAACATGTATCAATCATGGTTTATAAACCCATCAGGTCCAGACTTTCATCACAATTGCAATCTTTTGTTAACCTGTTCCACTGTCAACTTTTCTCCGATGGGATTGGATGAGGGTCCCACAATATAATATTTTGTTACCTTTGGTTCTTTTGATCTCGGGCTCAATAATATGAAACATGTGCCTTGTATTATACCTTTGGTCCCTTGTCCATAAAGCGCTCCATATAAATTTATATATATGCTTTGGACCTTTGTGTATAAGGCACAATATATGTAACACGTTGCATATATATAATCTTCTTCTTCAACTTTAATGTATCCTCCAGATGGGGTAATGATTCTCAGAATTTTACGTAGGGGGGTCCCACGTTCTACTGTTCACCCTTGTCAGTTAAACATTATATACATTATATGAGAATTATATAATGTATATTCACATTATATACATTACTATAGGTTCACACCCTTTGTACCATTTCATTCGAATCATCACTCAACTTTAATACAAACCCAACGCGAAATTTTAATTCCATGGAACCCACATTTGTTTGATAAACTCTACACTTTTAGTACGTTCCAACTACCGCTCATAACCCATTTCTATATGTGTGCTCAATTTTAATATATATTCAATATTGCAATGATTATCAAGCTCGATACATGTTTTAACATACACACATTCTTGGGGCCCACAGTGTCCCTTTGCATTCACAATACAATTTATATCAACCTTGAAGCTTATGAAAGACCTTTTAGACTTTATATCATGACTTTGAATTAAAATATCCTTTGGACTCCCACCATTTCTTACTACAAAACTGAACCATCACAGCACATACATCCGGGCTCACCTCTGTTAACAAGCTGCTCACATCCAACGGCTGATAGTTTATTGCATCGACTCCGATGATCCAACGAACGATGCGTAATATCGCGCAACTTAAACACTCGCTGCATAATCCTCCAAAATCATGCAAAAAAAGTTGTTTTACAAAACTGCCTGAGGACACATGCCCTTCAATGGCATATATCGTGTTCATTTTGGTAATATAGCTTACCACTTCAATTCTCGTGCGAACCCACTGGTTTGTGCCCCTCCGGTTTTACTGTTTATGTTCAGGGTTCCGCTTATAGTCAAGGCTCCGTTCCATAGAGAATGTCGCGTCTTCATTATATACAAATTCGTATAAGCTCTGTTCAACTTATAATATATAAAAACTCTTCTTTTTTTCGTTATATACCTTTCTTCAGCACTTTGTTATATATGAATCCTGTTTCATTGAAGATTTAATAAAATGCTTGGTTCCATTACCCTCAGCTTGGTTAACTGCTCTGCCTCTACCTCTGCTCTGCTACTCGACTGTTTCTCTGTCTCTGCTGCTCGACTGTATCTCTACCTCTGCTGCTCGACTATTTCTTTGCCTCTGATGCTTCCTTTGCCATCAATGACAACATTTCCAACAATAATGTCATCATATCCTTCTTGATAGATGTCCCCTTTTCCCATTATATTAAGTGTCTCTACCCATTCTTCTTTCATTCTTTTAATCATTGTTTCTTTCGAAATATATTTAGATAGTGTAGTATATGGAGATCTTTGAAAAATATAATAAAATTGCTCAAAATATTCTTCTAAAGTCTCATTGTCTTCTGCAGACATATTGAAGATTTCATCTTTTAGTTCTCGAGTCCAGCAGTAATCTTGATATTTGTTAAAAAATATTTTGTCATATGATCCCAACTATTAATGGTTCCTCCATTAAGCCCCATAAACTAGCATAGTGCTACCCCCTTCAATATAGAGGGGAATAGTTTCAGTTTTTGATGGTCAGTGGTGTAGTCATATTCCCTACAAAAAACATCAAATTCAAATAAAAATGCATCCAGATCTTCTGATGTCAACCCATGGAAGGTGGGGATGTTTTTTAACGGACTAGATTTCATAGGGTCATTTTTGGCTAGATCAACAATGGGATACTCTAATTTTGATGTCTATCTTTGGGTTTCGTTGTGCACCATCTGGTAAAAAATGTGTAATCTTTAGGGATTTCTTGATCTGGGAGGATAATTTGAGTGGAATTAGGGGGTGGATTTGGAGGAGGCCTTGCAACACTTCCTCGATCTGGGATATTGGGTGTCTCTGTCTCAACCATTATCTCAGGAGATCCAGGCTCTAGAGTTTTTACCTATACTGCACTAGTGGTTTCTCCCTTTCCTTCTTGAAAATTGCAAAAATTTCCCTCTCTTGTAGCATGAGGACTTGAGTGTTCTATATTCTGAAAGCTTCATTCAGACCCTTCTGTTTCACTGTGAATCTTAGTATGGGATGCATATGGTGAGGCTTCTTCCTGAGGGATTATAGTAGGAATTTTTTCAGGAATGGTTCTGGCTCCTACAGATGCCTGGGATTCAACCTTTATAATGATTTCGTCTATATATGTTTCTTTTCCAAGGGCCACCGATCCGTTGGGTTTTGTGGATTTAAGTGGGGGGTTTTGATCTAATTTTATCCTTTTCTTCCTAGTCATAAAAAAAAAACACCTATCCTATTAACCTTTGTACAATTGTTGAGAAGCAGGCTAGGGAGCAAGCGTTTTGCTTGCTAGTACGCAGGTTCTTACCTCTCATTTTCGATACCCAATTCTTTCACAGCAAAAGGAAAATGAAATAAAAGACATCATTCCTAAACACTCTCCTCACCAACGGCGCCAAAATGTTGGGTCAAAAGGTGATTATTAAAGGTAACTTTAATGTTTCACATTAATCATCAACCCAGTGCAAGTTTTTTTATTTCAAGAGTGCAAGAAAAATATATGCGAGTGAAGTCAGAGGCTAAATATCCTAAATAGTTGTGAGAAATGTTATCTAATTCTTGAATTTCAATCAAATCAACTTAAAAGTAACTATGAATTACTTTAAACCAATCAAAGGAATCAACTCTTTTCTAAAATTATGCATAAATAACCACTCAATACTGACATAAAGAATATATTGCAATTGAACAACACACTTCGATGAATTGAACAACTACCTTAATGAATTGAACAAAAATCCCAATGAATTGAAAAACAATCCTAATGAATTGAACAACAATTAATTATTTAAGAATTTTCAATGGAATTATCTATCACTCAACTCATAGCATCATTTGGAATTAAACATCAAACCAAACATTCACACTTATGATGGAAAGACTCAAGAAATAATTGTGTGTGGAATCGAAAAACAACTACGCTGAAACTAGTCTAATGAACGTAAAAGTGTCACTTCATGATAAAAGAACATTAATGATAAATTTAATCTATTGAAAAGGAAATTATAACATATCATGCCTACGATTAACAAATTGAATGATAATTTTATAAAACACAAAGGATAACTAAAAATGAAAGATTCGTAAATAAATGTATAGCATAGAACAAAAAGATAACTCCCACGGACTGGGCCTGAAGCCTCTAGAAGTCTTCTGCCAAGAAATACTCAGATGTTGTTTATACCGAAAATGCCAATTTCTTCATTAATCAATGGAGCAATACATTAGCATGATTTCAACGATTCTATCTAAATAAGTTTATTACAAGAAAATTATAATACATGAATAACCTCTCTGTCTCTCTCACCTACAACCTTTTATAAATAAAAGGTGAAATAAAACTGAGTAACGAATCCTGAGGATCAGGAGATCCTGAGGCTTCGTAGCTATCAACTGAATACTTCAAGAATAAGCGTGCTTCTACATCTTCTCTTGATTCATAGGAGCCAACACGATTTTGTTTGATTTTCTTATCTATTGTTATTCATTCATTCTAGTGAGTTGTTTGGTTGTTTCGATTCCCTATCAATAAAGACAACAAAAAATCCATTTTTATGCTATTAAAGACACCTTTTATCAATAATTCATTCTACCTTATTTTTACATCATTTTACTTTAAATTTTTCTAAGATGAAGGAAAAACATATAAAAGTAAATGAAAAATCATGGTAAATATAGGGGTAAAATGTACCTTTTCCCCAACCCAATAGCTGACATCCCCTTCCTTATATGCTTGGTGAGCTTCATCACCTTGTGCCCCCACTCATTAAAGCCACTACTTCCATGTATGGAATCTCCATCCAAAATTGCATTGTCCCTCAATGAATGTCCACTACCTTCATAGCAATGCTACTAATTTGTTCAAAGTTGACCCATTCCACATGCTTCATCCCTTATTCACACATAGGGGTGCTTTTTCCAACTATTTTGATGTCCTCCATTCGCATTTGGAGTGATTTAATCCTACTAAAGAGATTTATGGGTCTCTCCACCCACATATTCTTCTATCTAAAGGACAAAATAAAAAATTATTATTTAAATTAGTTGCATGCTAATTTAGGAATATTACAATCCTCCTCTCCCAAATGTTGCTTCGCCTCAACAAAATATAGGGATATAACTGAAAAATATAGGGAACCTTCATTCGCATGTGGAGCTCCAATTCCTAAGCTATCATCCATACAAAATGAATCACCCTCTAGAATGGTAATTCATAGAAAAACTCCTCCCAAATGCTCATGAGAGGTATCTCCCAAATTCTTAGGTCAACGATATGGCCCACCTCATCAGGAAAAAAGTGATCAAGTGTAACATCCATATAATGTCCCATGCTCCCCCTGAAGCATGAAGCATAATAAGTGTGGGAAGTCTCATTCCCAATGGACACATCCAACCTATGTGTCATCCCTCCAATCATGACATCAACCTATGGGATCACAATCAAAGTCGTGCTAGCTATCATGTGTAACACTAGAGAAGAAAAATGGTCTCTCAAGAGCAACAAGCATAGTTTGACTCCTAAATGCATCAAAATATGGCATGATGAGTGGTTCCCCAATCACTTTCGTGATGTTCCAATCGTCTCACATGCTTGGAGAAGGTGAATGATGTGTGGTGTAAATTGAGCACACCTTGAATAAGATATCATCTCCCCAACATCTCCTAGGGAGTGGCCATCATCAATACTACTTATGGCCCCAATTGGACCATGAAGTATATAAGAAAGAGTGCCCCCTCTTGGAGCAATAGCCTACATATGAATGCTAACGAAATGAAAATATATAGTAAGTGAATCATGATATATAGAAATACCACCCTTACCATGTACTTTGCTTAAGATAGTGAAGTGGCTCATAGATGGGCCTCTTCTCATCCCCAATAAGGAAGGAAGTGGTTGTGATAACTCCATCAAAGAGTTATTTCCATCCTCCAAATAATCCATGCATCTCCTCATGTGATGGTGCATCTCTTCTTTGAAGCCTTCCCAAATGAATCCCTCCAGGATAGTACGATATGCTCTTATAAAACCAATGGGGTTGGAGAGCGAACCCTCATATGCTGCATGTAGTAGTTTCTACTTGAGCTTAGAGGCTCTAGTCAAGAAGATTCTACTCTAAAAATAGGATTCTTCCAGGTCTTGCAGGTCAACAAAATCTGGGATTCTTCCGAGAAAGAGAACAAGCATTTGACCAGCCCTAAGGAGCTAGAAATATGGGATGATTTCAATACAAAAGTGAGCTTGCCTGTCCTTAATGGTGTGAAGGATTAATTGATACCTCATGTGCCTGGGAATAATAATTCACATGATATGTGGATGGATATACATAATTTTTTACAGAATAAGAATGAGAACCAGGTACTGGTATTGGAGGATAAATGGAAATCCACCAAGATGATAAAGGTCGAAGGAAAAACTTCATATATGATGAGGTTGTCTTGGGTTCAAGATGAGCTTTCTTTTGTTGGGTTCAAAGTTTCAAACGAAAATATGGTAATGATTTCCATGAAAGGGTTCACCGAGGAATGGAATCCCTTCATTAAAGGAATCATTTCCAGGGAGAAACCACCAGACTGGAATAGACTGTGGGACAAATTCTTTCAGGAAGAGTTGCAAGATGAGGACCTTCATCCATCTTGGAAAGGAGATGAGGATGTGGCACTTGCAATAATAATGAAGGGTAAGGCGAAGAGGGACATGATCAGATTTGGATCATGGATTTAAGTGATAGCTCAAATTTGAAAGTGTTCAAAAGTGTGTCGAACCTGAGAAACTAGATAGATCACGTCTTCCTAATTTTGGCACCATGAATGGCTCGAAAAAATGACATCGTCTAAAGAATTTATTGCGATTTGAAAATTCTAGTAAACTGCAATTTTTTTCTTTTGACCAAGTTTGACTGGGTATTTTCAAAGTTAAAAAATATAATATTCCAGGGAATATTCTTTAAATATTCCTAGAATATTCCTCAAAATATTCCCCATAATATTCCTTCTAGATGAGTTATAGGATGACACATGTCGCAGTTTTATTAATTTGGGTTGGATTTTGGCTAATCATAGGCTTCCACGTGGAACACCCAGAGGCCACCACATGGCCCATGATCAATGGTGTAAACATTTTATGGAGCAGACCGGAGTCGACCCCGAGACCTCTCACTCGAATACACATGCGTTTAACCATCTCTGCTATATTAGTTCTTAACCATAGAAGAGTTACACTTATATTTATGGTTGAATTGTTTTGAATATTGTGGAGTGGAGGGGCCCACCCCTTGGGCCAGCCCCTCCCCATATGGCCTTAGGCCATGCCCCATGGGCTAACATCGACAGCTTATCAAAAAGTCTCCACAACCATCGCGGTGTTTACATGGTGTGGTTCCTCCATGCGATTAAGGTTTATTTTAACTACGACCATTGTTACCATGGAAAAATTTAGGGGCTAATATTCGCAGGTGGGCTAATTTTACATGATTTTTCCAAAAAAAAGATTCGCCAATTTCCATTTTTTATAAAAATGATTCGCCCAGATTTTACAATATAAAATTATTTTACGTTAAAAATCACCAACATTATATAGAGGGTATATATAAAATCATTATAAATTTTAATAATTTTACTATACATCAATAAACATTTTATAATTTTCATATTAGGGACTAGTGAGATTCGCCAATATTTGAAACTTGAAGATAATTTTCCATCCTTAAAATTTTCCCTGGTTGTTACAACCCATGAGAGCATCGTCAGTTTTGGGAGTGGTCATATGAAAACGTGGCATTTAACCCAACAGTTAAAACCTCCACCCAACGATTCCGTTAACACTTGTGATGACCACGAATTTTGGGGTCATGTGGCCACCTTGATAGTTAAAATTTATTGCTAGCGGTTAAATTAGCATAAAATTTGGAGTGCGCCCAAAATTTGGGGATTTTTCTGAATTAAGCTACAGTTAAGTGCAGTCCTCCACTTTTAGTGGAGCGGATTTAGGGGTCATTGGACAAAATTTGTTTAGGCTTTGTCTTGAGCTAGATTCGACCATTATGAGAGTGTGAATAGTCAATTTGGACTATCTTAGACATTCCAAACTCATTAGTGAGGGTTTTATAGCCATCAAAGGACTTCTAAGCATGATTTAGCTTCAGAGAAGTTCTAGGAGCCACTAGGGCCACGAGGGGCCAGGAGTAGTTTGAGGCCTAGCTAGGGCAGCTAGAGGCCTTTCTCAGTAATCCAATAGTCAATTTTGGATGTTTCAAACATTATGGAACTAATGGTGAGTTGTTTAGAGCTAGTATAGGACTTTTGAAGGCCTATTTTCTTTATAGAAGTTCCAAGGGTCACCAGGGCAATCAGGTGCCAGCAGGAGAATGAGCCCTATCTAGAGTAGCCAGTATCCATTCTCGGAAAACCAGTAGTCTATTTAAACTATTTTGAGCCTTATGAATCAAATGGAGGGATTTTAAGAAGCTTTTTAGGACTTCTAAAAGTTGAGATGCTTCAGGGAATTTTTCAGTTGACTAAGAGCCAAGGGGTGAAACCAGGTGATGGAGGCGTAATTGGAGCAGCCAGAGGCCAATTTCAGTAAATGAATAGTCTATTATGACTATTTTTTACATTTTTAATCCATTTAAGGGATTTTTAGAGTCATTTTGAGGCTTATGAAGGTCTATAAGCCACATGGAAGTTTCAGGAAGCCCAGTGCTATGAAACTAGCTCCAAAAATAGAAGAAAAGAGAGATAAACGAATTAGAAATCAGCCACTTCCAGGGGGCAATCTCCAATACATTACATAAATGAAAATTTCTTGGATGATACAAATTACCAAAACCTCCTTCTATATATAGGAGTCCATGGGGCCACAATATAATCCTAGCTGACCTAAAAATAATAATATAAGGGCACAATAATAGCAATTTTGGGGTTATAGGGTTACAACAATAACAATAAGGGGGATACACTAATAAAAATAAGGGACTAAAGTAGTAATATAGGGACATAAAATGCCCCTCTCCTTCAAAAAAAAAAATTCCTCAATGCTTGAGTAGCTCTGGGTACTTCTGTATAAAATTCTCATCCTCCCATGTAGAATCTTTAGTGGGCAAGTTCTTCCACTTGATGAGATAATCTGAAATTGATCGATTTCGTAGCTATTGAGTTCTTGTTTCCATGACCGCTTCAGGTTCCAATAGGATTTTTCCTTCCTCATCATGTTCTGGCAATATTGTTTGAACTGGAAGATTTTCTAAGCATGAAACATTGAAAATTTGATGCACTTACAAAGAAGCAAGAAGCCCTAATTTGTATGCCATAGTGCCAATATTTTGCAACACCTTGTAAGGACCATAGTACTTTGGCGATAATTTAGTATCCTTCTTAGCTTAATTGAGGGACATTTGTTTGTATGTTTGTATCCGTAAAAATACCCAGTCTCCTACATCAAAACTTCTCTCGCTACAATTTTGATATTCCTGTTGTTTCCTTCGATTTTGTGCCAAATTTAGGTTATCCTTTAAGAGTTGGAGAACTTCTTGTTGATGCTCGATGTGATCTTCTAGTCCTTCAACCTTATAATTTTCTCTTAAATATGATGTGATGGATGGTGGATGATATTCATAAAGTGCCATAAATGGGGTCATTTTTGCTGTAGTATGGAAGGAAGTGTTATACCACCATTCAGCGAGAGATAACCACTTGACCCGTTGTGTTTTTTTATCAGATACAAAACAATGAATATATCCTTCCAAACATTTATTCACTATCTCAGTTTTACCATCAGATTGAGGATGATAAGATGAGCTATGAGCTAATTGAGTACACAAATAAGAAAATAACTCCATCCAAAAATTCCAGTAAAAATGGGATCTCTGTCACTCACAATAATCTTTGGGTTTCCATGTAGCTTTTTAATTGTGTCCATAAATGTAGTAGCAAATATACTTGCTTTAAATGGATGAGATAATGCACAAAAGTGTGCATACTTGGTAATTCTATCAACTACCACCATGATGACACTCTTTCGTTCGGACCTAGGTAAACCTGTGTTAAAATCGATTGAAATCTCCTCCTAAATTTGACTTGGAATGGATAAAGGTTGTAGAAGAGTCAGGGTCTTAATTGTCTCGACTTTGTTTTTCTGGAAAACCAAACATTCCACCACAAACTTTTGAATATCAGATTTAAGGCCATCCCAAAAAAATTATTTCTTCACCCTGTGCTAAGTTTTTAAAAAATCCTGAGTGTCCTCATAAAGGAGAAGTGTGCAATTTCAAAAGTAATTTTTGTTTTAGTTTGGAATTCTTACAAATATATAAGTGATATTTGTACCATAAGGAATCATTTTTCCAACTAAATGTATCAGATCTACTAGGATCTTGCTGTAACTTTTGAATGAGTTTCCACACTTCTTCATCCGTCTTCCATTCATCCCTTTCTTCGGTTATCCAATCTGGTTGGATAATAGAAATGGCACAAAGCAATGGTTCCACCTCTTCATTATTTCTTGAGAGTGCATCCACAACAACATTTAGCTTCCCTTTTTTGTAGATTATTTAAAATTCATAACCCAACATCTTTTTGATCCATTTTTGCTGCTCTTCTGAAGATAGTCTTTGTTCCAAAAAGTGTTTAAGACTATCATGATCAATTTTTACCTTGAAGTGTCTTTCCATTAGGCAAGGTCACCATTTCTTTAGTGCATGTAGTATTGCTAACATTTCCTTCTCATAAATAGCTTTTTGTAAATACTTTCCTTTGATTGGATGACTTTAAAAAGCAATGGGTCTTCCTTCTTGCATTAAAACAGCACCAATTCTATTTCCTGAGGCATCACATTCCACAATAAATGTTTTTTTGAAGTCTGGCATAGCTAAGACCGGTGCTAGGCACATTTCCTCTATAATATGTTCAAAGGCTTTAGTTGCTTCAGGAGTCCATGAAAATGCATCTTTCTTCAATAATGTTGTTAGAGGTGCTGCTATTCTACCATAATTCTTAAAAAAATTGTAATAATAACATGTTAACCCGAGAAATCCTCGCAACTTCTTTATGGTTATGGGGACATTCCATTGCTTATTGGCTTTAGTTTTGTTAGGGTCTACCTTAACACCCTCATGAGATACAATATGACCCAGATATTCCACCTCTTTTGCTCCAAAGAAACATTTGGATGTTTTTGCATATAATTGTTTCTCGTGCAATAGTTTGAGCACCCTATCAACATGTTGAACATGATCCTTCCAAGACCTGTCGTACATTATTATATCATAAAAAACAAGTAGAAAAAATTTTCTAAGGAATGTTTTGAAAATGGAATTCATGAACCCTTGAAATGTAGAAGGTGCATTGGTAAGGCCAAAAGGCATGACCAAAAATTCATAATTACCCTCATGAGCTTGAAATGTTGTTTTTGGAATATCTTCAGTCTTCATTCTAATTTGATGATATCCTGAACGAAGATCCAACTTGGTAAAATAAATTGCTCCATGTAATTCATCCAATAATTAATAAATCACAAGAATGGGAAATTTATCTTTAATGGTGAGCTTATTAAGCTCCCTATAATCTAGACACATGCACCATGATCCATCCTTCTTGTGGACCAATACTATTGCAGCAGAGAAAGCACTTTGACTAGGTTGAATTATACCATCCTCTAACATTTTTGCAATCATACGTTCAATTTCGCTCTTTTGGACATAAGTATATCTATAATACCTACTGTTTGGATGAACACTTCCTGTAATCAAATGAATAGCATGATCATGATCATGAATAGGTGGGACTCCTTTGGGAGTTTCAAACACCTTGGAATGATTTTCCAAGACATTTTGGAGATCTCTAGAAATAGATGATTTTGATGTTGGAACTTCTAGTGAGCATAATTGTGAAATTACGCCTCATTTTTCTTTCTTCAGAAGCTTTGTCATAACATTAGAGCTTATTATCTTTCCTGGTTTCCCTGCGATACCCCATAATTCAACACCCTTTTTTCAAGAAAATTTCTTGAAAATTAAAAGCTACCGTCCCCAAAGATTGTAACCATCGTACTCCTATTACAACATCAACACCTCCCATTGGAATGGACAACATTGGACTATTCAATACATATTCCCCCATGGTTAGCTTGATATTATGCCATTTTCCATAGAAATTTATAGTTCCTCCATTTGCAACCATCACTTGACATTATGGTGTTGGGTATAGAAAACAATTCAATTCCTTGGCTACCTTACAATGAATAAAAATATGGGTACTACCCGAATCAATCAACTCTATTACCTTTTTATTCTTGATATGTCCTTCTATCTTGATAGTTTGAGGAGTGGTAATTCCTGCCAATGCATTACACGATATGGTAAGACTCATTTCTTCCCCTTCTAGGGTTGGTTCCTGGTGTATATCCTCTTCTTTTGAAGATTCTTGTTCATTTTCTTCTTCCTCTTCACAATATATGTAAAATAATATCTTCTCAGCACACCTATGATCTTTATTGTATTTTCTATCACAACTATAGGAAATCCCTTTTGCTATTTTTTCTTCCAATTTTTGTGGTGTCAACCTTGTAGGTTTTTGAAGTCTAGGAGTAGCAACACTTCCATCTTTATATATGTGAGTGATAGGCTTCCTTGTCGCCATAATTTTACATTCAATTTTTCTTTCCAACTTGAATTCCTTTTCAAATGAATTATGTTCCCAAACGCAAAATTCATGTTGGAAGTTATCCTTTAAAGTCCCTATGAAGACATTAATCTAGTGTTCCTCTAGAATATTAGTTTCCCTTATATACAATTTTTGGAAGTACTCAATGTGCTCCACCACTGAACCCTTTTGTTTGAGATTTATCAATTGGCTAAAGAAGGTGTTGCTTTTTGTATCCTCATAATGTGCTATCTTTTCCTCCATAAAAATTGACCAAGTGACAATATTTTTATAGGAGCAAAGCCATCTATACCATACAAATGTATTTTGTTCTAAATGTAAAGTTGTAATGCATACCTTTTGTGTTTTTTCACATTATTGATATCAAAATATTGCTCCATGTGTAGTATCCATTTTATGGGATCCTTGCTATCAAACTTCCTCATATCCATCTTTGGAATATGGTGGTTCTTCCATCCAACATTAGAGTTTATGAAATCATGATTAAAATTTATTTTGTTCTCATCATTAGTTTCCTCTACTATCTTTTTAGCATTAGGAAACATTATTGTATCAACTTTGTCAAACCTTCCATGTGTGCATTTAGATCATTCTTCATTTTTTCCATGTTGTCCATGTTTTCCATGTTTTTATTCATGTCATCCATCTTAGCTTCCATGCCTTTCTTCAAACCATCCATCTTAGCTTCCACACCTTTCTTCAAAACTTCCATTTCATTTTTTGTGGCTCTTTACGAGAGCGAAATTTTGTGCACTTCCTCTTGTAATTTTGATATGTCATGTTGTAATTCTTCATCTTTGTGAGTTATAGTAGAGCCTTATAAAGGCTTAATAGGTGTTGGATTCTTTTTAGGGGGCATTTTATAACCGAACACTGATATCTATTCTACAATATTCCCTTGGAATCAATCCAAACTGATTATTCACAAAAGACTTATGCAATTCGAAAACAAATACAGACCCTTTTATTGATTTTGAGGAGCTCGATATTGAAACTAAATTATCTCTTTTAATATCTTCAACATCTGAAATTAAACCTTGTAGTAGCACTCTAAATATTCTTTAAATTTCCATAGTTCTCACCTGATTTGGATTCTTCAAGACAAGGTTTTGCCCAATCTCCCCGAATGACCTAATTATGGACTAGTTCAGTAGAGCGACATTGTATGGAGTGACATGTGTCATTTTTCTTCCTTTTTCTCCACAAATTGATACAGAGGAAACTACAATCTGTCTACTTATAGCCACTTTTTACAGAATTCCAACACAATTCTCAGAGAGAGAGTTATGACGATTTTCCCACAGTCACCTCTTTGAGATGAAATACAGAAGCCTGAAAAATCCCTAACTTCCACAGACCCTATCTCTAAAAGTAATGTGAATCAAGCTCTGAAATTTTTCCACGTTGTTCCTTAGGATCGTGGCTTCTCTCTTTAAAAATTTCAGCTTCTGAACCCTCGTAGAAACAAATTTATAGCGAAAACTCCATGATGACCTGTTTAGGTTAAATTTAGGAGCCTGCAAAAATCCCTACCTTGCACACATCATATCTCCAAATATGTTGTAAAACAAGCTCTGAAATTTTTCCACAATCTTACTCAAGATTTCGGCTTTGCTTTGTAAAAATTTTGGCTTCTGAACCTTCATAGAAAAAAATTTATAGTGAAAATTCCACGATGACTTGTTTGGAGTAGCGAAACCCTAGAATCCAAAGCTCTGATACCAAATGTTATGAAACCAGCTCCAAAAATAGAAGAAAAGTGAGATAAATTCCATAGGAATCAGCCACTTCGAGGGGGAAACCCCTAATACATTACATAAATGAACAATTCTTGGATGATACAAATGACCAAAACCTCCTTCTATATATAGGAGTCCATGGGGCCATAATATAATCCTAGCCGACCTAACAATAATAATTTAAGGGCACAATAATAACAATATTGGGGTTATAAGGGTACAAAAATAACAACAAGGGGGATACACTAATAACAATAAGGGACTAAACTAGTAATATAGGGACCTAACACCCAGGGTCAGCAGTGGATGGAGGCCTAGATTGGGAAACCAGAGCTCATTTTGAGAAAATGATCAGTCTATTTTGGAGGTCTTATACTTACTAGAGAAATTAGGTGAGGTTTTAGGGACAAAAAAGGATTTATTAAGGTCTTAATGCCACAGTGAAGCTCAGGGAAGCTTAAGGCACCGACAACAAAAATCAAGTCTAAGGGAACTCAGGTCTATCTTAAAAGTGATGACAGCCATGACAGGGGTATGATGGTATTATAAACCCTATTGTACAACCTAAATAACCATTGGAGTTGAGTTATTAACTTGTAAAAGAAATTTCCAATCATAATCCCAAAAATCCAAGTGAGTTGACAAAGGCTCAAGGAGACACAGCCCATGATATTCGGGTGAACTCGTTTATTAAATTTTTTGTTGTGTGTTGATGCTTATTTTTTGCATTATATGGTAGTTTCACATGCTTAATATCAAAAAAAAAAAAAATTCTTAAAGAACTTAAAAAATTAAAAAATTTATACCCATTTCAGGTATAAAATTTTGCACAGTCATGTATAATCAAGATATTTTATTTGTTTCACTGAGTGGGAGGTGCTTGCGCATAAGAATTTCAAGTTATCCACCCATTTTTAGATTAGGTGGTATCAGAGCAGTAGCTTTCTTGCCTCAATTACAGAGCACTAGGTTGCTTGTTTGACTTCAAAGGTGTTTAACAGTGCAAAGAATTTGACTGTTTGCAAATTGACTGATGCTGACAAGTTTGAATTTGATAGAGGTGAAGGGAAATATAATGTTAGATAAGTCCAAAATAGGACAAGAAGGAAGAAATTTGGAACCATTTTCTTTACCCAAAGGACCTCAAGGCAACCCTTGAAGTACAAGAGGGTTTGTTTGCAAAATGTTGCTTGAAGAAGAGATTGACTCTATAGCCATTTTGTTTAGAAGCTTTGTCAATTTTTTTGAAATATTTGTAAATTTTTGTTGAAGCTATTTAGTTCATTTTCATAAGATGGAAAATTCTTCAAGTAAGGTTTCAAAATCCTCCTCCTTCTCAATATTCTTCAATAAAGAGATCAAGCGAGACTTCTACATCCTAAAGGATAGAGTGTAGATTTTGTTTGAAGATAGAAAGGAAAGAACTAGACTTCATGAGAAATTGGTTGCTATTAAGCAAGAGAAAGAAGGACTTCTCCAAATAATTTATGATACGGAGATGTAGCTCCATCAATCCCAAGAGGATTTAACCAAGAACATGCTCGAAGCATAGGTTAAACACTCAAATTTGTCTTCAAATTCCTCTTCAGAAAAAATGTAGGATCATTTGAAAAGCACACTAGAGGTATAGGGTCCAAGTTGATGTTAAAAATGGGCTATGAAGGAAAGGGTCTAGGGAAACATGCAGAAGGCATGATTGATACTATTTTGGTTGAGGATATGCCTAAGAAGTTTTTTCTAGGCTATTTTCAATCTTATGGAAAAAAAATTTACGGTCATGAAGGAATTTGAGAGAACTCCAAAAAGAACTTTTGTCACAAGTTCTAAACCACAAACATGTCAAGTTTGTTTTCAAGTTGATTTCCATTTTTTAAAATCTATGTTTCAGCAAGATGTTTCTAGACTTACCGCTTATGGTGAGCAAGAGATTTCAGATAACTATCAAGACAAGAACACCGATGTTAGTCTTCAAAAGAAAGATGGAACTTATACAAGTTGATCTCCTCAAGAAGGTAAAAAAGATGGACATGCAAAGAAACATGTGAGGTATAATTCTTCCCATAGTCAAGTTTATTATGTTAATGATAAACATGGAAATTCTGCATGCATGAATGGAAGAAAGAGTTGATGTTCCTATTGTGGTCTGTATAACCATGATGTTTCAAGATGCTAGAGGAGAATGAAGACATATAGGAAATAGTTGAAGTGAAGGAAACTTGCAAAGAAGGTGCAAAATAATTGCACACATTTCCAGAAGAGGGGACATTTAATTTCCCAGTGTTGGAAATTTCATCCAACTAATCATCCCACGCATTTGAAGCAAGAGGATAAAAATACTAGCAAAAGTGGAACCAAAGATTCCATCATTGATGTGAGAGCAAATGTTTCACATGAAGAATATTTTCAGCAGCAAAAATCACCATGGAAGTGGCTTGGTAAGAAGTGGTTTGACTTCTTAATTCAGTAAGACATACATTCATTTGTACATATGAGAATTTCAGTCATGTATGCATGTATTCTATTGGAAAATTATGTTTGTCTGAGCCACCTTGGATCGATGATCAAGGACATGATGTTCATCTACCTTCTATAAATTTCTTGCCAGAAATTTCTGGGTGAGTTCAAGGAAGTCAATTCTTGATAGGAGGACAAGAGAATATAAGGAGGGGATGTGTTGACTACCTTCAATTTGGGTTCAAAGGCACTAAGCCATGAAAGGTAAGTGTATGAAGACTGGAAAAGTGAGGGTGATGTACTCTCAGCTACTGAACATATTAGGTAATCTGTCTTTTGGGGTCCAAAAGATTCCCAATGGGGAGGTGTGGTCAGATTTGGATCATGGACCTAAGAGATAGCTTAAATTTCAAAGTGTTCAAAATTGTGTCAAAGCTAAGTGACCAGATAGATCTCATCCTCCTAATTTGAGCGTCGCGAATGGTTCGAAAAACTGACACTGTATCAAGAAGTTATCACGATTTGAAAAGTCTAGTTAACACTTAAAACATTTACACCTGTTTGAAGTATAAAATTCCGCACAGACATGCACTACAAGAAAAAAGCACATTGGTGAGGGTCATGCTTGTGACAGACCTTTAAGGTCCATCACCAATGTCACATATGGTGACGGTCCTTAAAAAACCGTCACTGTAAGTATATATAGTGATGGTCCTTTATGGTCCGTCACCAATGACATTTTCAATGACACTTTTGGTGAGGGTCGTTAAAGGCCCATCACTAATTCTCTCTTTGGTGACACTTCTAGTGACGAACTTTTAATGACCCTCACCAATTCTCTTTTTGTTTACTTTTGTTAATGGTCAAAAAAATGTTCGTCATCATTGATCATTAAAAAATCGTCCATTGTAAGTGTAAATAGTGATGGTCCTTTATGGTTTGTCACCAAAGACATTTTCAATGACACTTTTGGTGAGGGTCCTTAAAGGCCCATCACTAATTCTCTCTTTGGTGACACTTCTAGTGACGAACTTTTAATGACCCTCACCAATGCTCTTTTTGTTACTTTTGGTGACGGTCAAAAAATGTCCGTCATCATTGATCATTCCAATGAGTTTTTGATGATGCTATGTGCCTGTTATTATATCTTTTGTCAAAAGATAACGATTTAATACAATTATTGTGGACTATTTTTTATAATATCTCCAAGGCCATAGTGGTTAGGGTCAATCAATTTTTTTAGAAGTAATTAATGTGTATCATTTCTCTTAAGTAATGACTAGTCAAATAGAGATTTCCTATGAGTCAACACATGATTCATCTATTAAATTTATTATCTAGCAAATTCCCTTTAGATAAAGTTCCACTATTATGTGTAGGAAATATATTATTTAATACATAATCAAGCTTTAACAATTCTATTAATGAGAAAGACCTAACAATCCTCAACAATCTAGGCACACCTTAAATTAATGCTTTGGCACACACTAACATTTCTTAGCACCCAACATGTCTTGGAACATCTTTGTACCTAGAACATATTGTGATGGCACTGACGCCCAAGCACATGGTGGCATGCGCTAACACAACATGGAGCTCTCATAGCATGTGTTGGCATGCTGCATATAGTCCCTAGCTGCATGCCCTGGAACACCTTGGTTGAATGCATTAACATACATTAGCACTTGGTACACAATGCCACTTGGCATGTATTGGGACCTATTATTAGTGTGCCTAGCATGCCCCTTTTCAAAAAGATAAAGTCCTAACTTATTAACCCTCTTAATATTGGTTCTTCCTTTTGTTGCCTTGACACATATTGACATACCATGGCACCCTGCACCACAATATCCTTAGCACCTAGCATGTATTGGCATATCTTGGCACTATTAATTGGCACATGATATAATTAGCACACCCTGGAACTCCCAAGCACACTTTGGGAATTCTTGACATGCCTTGATATTCCCTAGCATGCCTTACCAATTCTTAACATACCTTGTCACTCCCTCCTTGGCATGACAACTAACACTCATTAACACTAGTCTCTGGCACACGTTCCTCATATTCATTAGCTTCCATGAATTTTTACCTAGTGCTCCCTTAATGTTTTTTTCCTAGTAATCCTTAACACTCATCAACATGCATTATCACTCTCTAGCACATCTTAGCACTCTTCAACATTCCCGTCCACTTCATAACATGCATAACACTAGTCCCTGACACATATTGGCACTTGGCACGTGTTGGCACTTGGAAAGCCTTAGCATGTGTGGAATACATTGAGATGCCTTGGTATGATTTGACATGGTTTAATATTAAATTTATTTGTGACGATCAATTGTTGGAAAGTAGATGAGAAGAAACAAAGGAATACTTGGCACGTAGAATGCACTAAGACTTTTCACTTGGCACCTATTGCCACCCAGTGTTGGTGTGCCTAGCATGCCCCTCTTGGAAAAGGTAAATTGATGACTTATTAACCCTCTTATGTGTTCATTTCCTTGTATTTTAAATTTTTTCTCCCTTCTGTTGTCTTGACAATCCCTGACATGCATTGACACACCCTTGCACATCTTGGAATGCCTTATCACTTGGCACATATTAGCATGTTTGACATGTATTCCCACTATCTGACACATCAAGGGGGTGAAGAGAGATGTATTCCTAAATTAGTTCGAGTACGAGGGTCGAGCAAGGGTTGCTAAAGGGAGGTCATGATCATCCTCCAAGAGCAAGATCATCATGTGAGGGTTCAGATGAATGTTGCATACCTTAATGGTTGGTTTGTGCTAGGTGGAAGATTTGAAGAGCCCTAGATGAAGACAATATTGAGGGCCCTAGATCAGTAAAAAGAATTGACTGTGGTTGGGAATATTGATGGTAATACAAGTACAGTTGGAGGGTTGTTAGGTTACTGTCAAAGAAGACTAGCCCTGACTCTTGTTCTGGTGAAGGACAACAAAATTGGTAGAAGGGCAGGTGTATAGGGCCTAAGTATGTGAAAAAATTGAAGGACTAAAGTAACAGTCAAGTGGGCCAACCAACTAGCCCTAGTTCACTATATTGTAGAGGATTGATTCAGTGGGAAGAAGGGAAGCCTCCATAGCCCTGGACTTCTCATATTGGATCTATAATATGGCAAAAGTGGGCATACCAAAGAGTTGTTGACAAATGGAATTGCGAACAACTTGTTACCACTCAAACTAGTAGTGGACCTAAAAGGGGTTCATAAGAGGGCAACTTCTAGGACAAGGGAAATGATGGAGGCTTAGCCCATTCTCACCACGGCTAAGGCTCCTTGCTCTTCATGGACTTTCACCGATGGGTGGAGTCTCGGTAGTTTAGGAAGTCAATTGTAGAGTAAAGTTAAATGAATAGGTGGGAAGTGACCCTTGAAACCCTTTCCCTAGGATAAAATAAAGAGTGGGACTTGCTTTCCTTTTAAGCAAATGAATTTATCTTATAGGGAGGGAGGAGGGGGATTGAAGGGTTGAGGGAAAAGAAAAAGACTTATGAAGGAATTTCTCAATCCCTAAAATCCTTTGGGAACTTGGATTCCCAAATGTTCCTTGATGAAAGGTCTTTGACACCAAATGGGACCACACAGGGCCAAGTGGACCCAGCCCAGGTTCTGGGATGGAATTTAGCAACCAATGATGTTCCTATCCTGGAAAGGGTGAGGGGAAAGGATCAGACAATAGTTTTTACTTCGATAGGTCAAATTGATCCTACTAGGTTCTATCCTTGGGAACACCTAGGCAAAACTTGATCCTAGAGCTAGGGCTTGAGGTATCCAGAGATTCCACCATCGGAATTGGCCCAAGTTCTGAGGAGAGTGAGGGAACCCAACAACGCAGTTGCCTTTAGGAGATAGAAGTTTTCCTCTAGCTAGATTCTTGGGAAATTGTTGCCCTAGGTGACCTAATGGGGCTAGACCTAGGGAACGTGAAAATTTCTTAATCTAAGAAACCCTACTACAGTATCTTGATTTAATTCTCCTACTTGAATTAAGTTACAAGTTAATTTCTAAAATATTCAATAAATTAGCGAAGTAGATAGTAAATACAACTAGCAACCTACACATATAGATCAAATATTAAATAACATGCTCATAGACAAAGTGACACACGTATTTTCTGGAAAACTTTCCTCGGAAAAAGCCAATGCAGGAAAAATAGTGTAGCTAGCTCTGGAGGGTTCTCATTATTATGTAGAATTTAAGTACAAGAATCCTGGGCACCAAAACTGGTTCACCCAACAGAGAAATAAAAACGACAGTAATACACTACTCTGAATCCCTCTACGTCAGCCTAACTGGCCTGCATCTACCTTTGCGCTACTCAGTAAGGGTCTGCGTCACACCTGAAGGGCTTACGCTACCCCTGTGCTGCCCTGACTTGGCCTGCGTCAGCGCTGCGTGGCTCCTGCTGCCTCTGCGCTGCCCCTGCTAGGCTTTGGCTGGACTGCGTGGCTCCTATTGCCCCTGCTGTTATGGGTGGCTGGAATGATTATGCAAAAAAATCATAGGTAAGAAAGAAGGCATTGGCCAAAGGTAATGCATAACAGTTAGAAAATTTGAAGAAATGAAATGAAAATAGATCAATGTCCACAAATAACTGAAATAGCTCAATGGGACTAGAGAGTAAAAGCTTTGACAACAACAATAAGTGCTTATAGCATCAGCTAAGAGAACAGAGGAGACTAGTTCATGAGGTTAAAATGTTGTATAATTTTTGGCACAAGAAAACTGTAGAATTGTTAGATTAAATTTTGTAGGTACCATTAGTTGGTGATCATCGATAATCATTTCATTTCATCAAATACCCCGATGAGTGGGCCTTACAAGCTATTTTCGTAGACAAATGCCACAGAAGCTGTCTGATGGAAAAATATTCACACAATATTAAAGAAAACACCTACCAAATAAGGATGACATTTCAAATGGGGCAAGAAACAATAGAGAGATAGACATCTAAAAAGTTAAAATGCTAGGGCAAAACGAAAGCAACTAGGTAGCATGGTAGAAAGCACAACAAAGAAAATTATAAAAATGGAAAACCCTACAAATTAGCACCCATCCAAACATCACACACGGGTGCCTTATGCACGTTCGTGCGGCCCGTTTCTCGTTTTCTCTGTTATGCATTCGTTCGGTAGCTTGCCATGTCATTTTGTTTGAGGGCGCCCGCCCAAACCCATTCAGGTAGGTTCGTTTCGTTTGAGGGCGCCCAACACCCAAACCCATTTGGGTAGGGTCATTTCGGTTGAGGGCACCTGCCCAAATGCATTCGGGTTGGGTCGTTTCAGTTGAGGGCACCCACCCAAACGCGTTTGGGTTGGGTCGTGTGAGGGAACCTAAGGAAATGCATTCGGGCGGGTCAGGTTGGGTCGTGCTGTGTGAGGGCGCACAAGGAAATGTGTTCGGGCGGGTCGGGGTGGGTCGGGTTGGGTCGTGTGAGGGCACCTAGGGAAATCTCAAGTTAAATTTAAACCAGCTAAACAAAAACTCTAATAATTCATGAAAATCATCTAACAATTATTGAAATATCAAACTTGACAGTAGACGAATATGGGTTTAGTTAGTTTTATGAGGATCATGTTGGAAGTTATGTTGTTAATTTACATAGAACAGCACTTTTTTTTGTATAATATTTTTAGTTTCTATTTTTTATTATTATCTTCACGATTCTAATATGTTAAGGTTTTTTTTTATACCACATAACTTTAAATTATATAAATTTATAAAGAGTTATAATAGAACCATAATAGTTCAATAAAATATAAAAGTTAAATAGTTGGGGTGGCGAGAGGGGGAGGGGGAGAGATTCTCCTAAATCCTGATGGAATATGAAAAATAAAGTACTTATGGGGGCTAGTCCAAAGAATTAACAATCTCACATAAATTTATGGGCTTCTTCCAGGTATCCAATTGGCTAATGATCGAGATGTCTCTAGGTTAGTGATCTTGGGGGATTCCCTTATCACTATTCAACACCTTCAAAAAGGTTTTCTCCTGAAGAAAAACAATTTATCCCTCCTCCTTAGAAAAATCAAATATAGTACCCTAAAATCATTCCCTCAAAAGGCTTATTGCGACATTTTTAAAAGCCAAAACAAAGAGGTGGATACACAAACGAATCAAGCCTTCCTTCTTGAACTAAGCGAGTTAGTATGAGATCAATGACATGTCAGGTTGGAAAGATATTCCATGAATAATTCCACTCAATATAATTGTCCCTCTCTCTTGTTTTGCTAGTTGGATATATGCACCATGAGAATTATTTTTTGAAGATTTCCAAAGACGACCTCCTTTCTATGCCCCCCCTGTCGCCTCCTATATATGCACATATTCACATCATGCATAACATTTGGCATCAGGATCTCATCATTAAGGTTGAGGTGGTGGTTTGTGGGGGTGTTGGCCACGCGCCCATTTACCCCTCACATGTGGAGTCTTATGAAGTTGGACAACCCTTAATTGCTCCCTCCTTTGCCTTCGTACCAAGTTCATTGATGGATATAGGTTGGGAAGAGTTAATGAATTTTGTGGTTGATTCAATCCCTCAACATGGGATTTCAATAGTCTAAATGTGGAATTCATGGTTGGTGTTAATATGATAAGGCAGAAAGTATCAGTTCAAGGGTGAGCCCTTGAGAGTCAAGAAAACCCTTCTGCTAGTTGATGGGCTCTCCACACCTTTGTAAAATCCATCGATGCTAAGAATTCTTTCAATCTTATGTGTATCTTTCTCGGTGTCATGAACTTTGTCTCGCTCACCTCATTCAAAGCGAAAAAATGGGGAATTATCTTGTCTTTTCTTGGCTCATTTTCCTCCTATGCAGTAAGAAGTTGGGAATATTTCCCCTCCAAGTTGTAAATGGATTTTTGTAAATCTCAAGAAGTCAAGTTGGAATTTTTTCCAGTGGGTGTTGAATTTCTCATCTTCGAATTTCAAGCTTATTCACCACCCTGTATGCAAAAAATATAGTTATAGATTACATACCCTTTCCCGGGCCAACATTATATAAGTCTACTTCACTAGGATAAACATTCACTAAGGCTTCACGTATGAAATATCCACAAAATATGTCACTGCATCAATGTAGTCCCTAATACTGCATGTACCTTCAAGAGTATTGTGACCGCACGGGTGCCTTGTGCATGTTCGTCCGACCCATTTTCTGGTTTCTCCCTTGTGCCTTCGTTTGGTCGTGCGCGCCGTGTGAGGGCGCCCGCCAAAACGCATTCAGGTTGGGTTGTTTCATTTGAGGGTGGCCATATCAAATTTACTAAGTTGTGACCGCAAGGGTGCCTTGTTCTTCGTGAGGCTCGTTTTCCATTTTCTCCCTTGTGCCTTCGTTCGTTCGGGCCCGCCGTGTGAGGGTGCCCGCCCAAACGCATTCGGGTCAGGTCAGATCGTTTCGTTTGAGGGTGGCTGTATCAAATTTTCTAAGTTGTGACCGCACGGGTGCCTTGTGCACGTTCGTGTAGCTCGTTTGCCGTTTGCCCCCTTATGCCTTCGTTCGGTCGAGCGCGCTGTGTGAGGGCGCCCGCCCAAACGCATTCGGGTCGGGTCGTTTCGTTTGAGGGCAGCTGTATCAAATTTGCTAAGTTGTGACCGCATGGGTGCCTTGTGCACGTTCGTGCAATCCATTTGCTTTTTTCTCCCTTGTTCCTTTGTTCAGTCGGGTGTGCCATATTGTGAGGGTGCCCGCCCAAACACGTTCAGGTTGGGTCGGGTCGTTTAGTTTGAGGGTGGCCGTATCAAATTTACTAAGTTGTGATTGCACGGGTGCCTTTTGCACGTTCGTGCGGCCTATTTTCCGTTTGCTCCCTTGTGCCTTCATTTGGTCATGCACACCATGTCGCGCCATGTGAGGGCGCCTACCCAAACGTGTTCGGGTTGGGTCGTTTTGTTTGAGGGAAGCCATATCAAATTTGCTAAGTTGTGACTGAATGGGTGCCTTGTGCACGTTCGTGCGACCCATTTTTCATTTGCTCCCTTTTGCCTTCATTCGGTTGGGCGAAACCGTGTTGTTTTTTTTGAGGGCGCCTGCCAAAACCCGTTCAGGTTGGGTCGTTTCGGTTGAGTGCACCCGCCCAAACGCGTTTGGGTCGACACCCCTAAGCCCCCAATACCTAATCCCTTAACTACTAACTCATTATTCGACCCCTAACCCCTAAATGCACCTAAATCCCCTAACCCCTAACCCCCAATCCCCTAAGCCCTCCAAATTCGAAGAATTAGCTTTGAAGAAGAAATTGTTTTCTGCAATATGGTTTGTAAGTTATTTAAATAGAGGTATCTTCTCTAGAGTTCTTTTTTAGATCCACAGTTTCATTTACTAATTTTTGAACAAGGCATATGACACTCTTCATGTCTATGGGATTTTTATCTTGAAGCTCATTATCTATACGAGTATTTGCTACTTCAAGGGTTTCATGACGGAGAAAATCACAATACAGGGTTTAGGGCCAATTATTGTGTTATTGCTGCTTCAAGGGTTTGATGAACATACCCCAAGTCATTCATTTCCTTGCTACTTATCAGGTTCTTACTTCTGTCTAATTCACTATATACTCAGATCATGAATGTGAGAAGGTTGTTTGTGGATTATATTATTATTGTATCAACAATGTAATTATTTCTATGTTGTTATATCTTTCTAGTAAAAAACCTCATCTTTAGAAATATTTTCTTGTCATTTTCAAAATTGATTGCTTCATTGAGCACAACATGCAACTTATTTAATACTTTATTGAAGCTAAGAGCTCCATCTTTGGGGCAAGCTGCTTTTCGGCTAACTCCACTGCTTTTGATCTCAATTTTTCCAATTGCTTCCTTCTCTCATATGATACCTAAGCCTTTGCCTTTCTCTTCCCTTCTAATTCCGTAATAGTGTCATAGTGATGCCAACCAACTTCTTTGGAAAGCCTTCCTAGCAGACAATACTTGTGACCTGGCTGAAGCCTCAACACTTTCAGAGCATCTGGAATGACCATTCCCTTCTTCCGGTCATATGGTGGGGGAACCCCTTCAAAAATCCCTTAGCCTAGAAAGTGTTGTAGCACCACGCTTGGTTTTGTGTGGAATCATTCCTCTAATTGTCCAGTAGTCAAATCCTTCTCTTACTTTATTTTCATTTGCCCATACCTAAGCAATGAGAGCACAAGAACACCTATTTCTATAAAAGCACCTATAACTTCTCTTACTTTATTGTCATTTTCCCATAACTAACCAATGAGAACACAAGAACACCTATTTATATAAAATCACCTATAATACTTTTGTGGGTTTCACTAATATCCCTTTAGTTAGTGTGTGCATAGTAGCCTAGATCCTAAAGTGATTCCCGTACAATGATAATCCACTAGGTGTATTTGTTCTTAAAAAACTATGCATGGATAGATGTCCCATTTGTGGCCAAGTTCCACCAAAATGGTTCCCCCTACCTACCTAGTAACTACATTACATTTATTTCATGACAAGACTACCCTACAACCCACCAAATTTCTATCATATCCTTGTCGTCAACAACAATTTGTTGTTCAAGATATAGCTAAGTTGGAAAAAACTTAGCTCGAGAGCTTAGGATATTTTTCCACCTCTAATGTTTATAAACCAATAGATATAAAATTTCTAAAGCATTTGGGAGCCCTTTAAGTATCACCTTTCCTATATTAACTCCGTCTTAAAAATCATGGAAAATGTCCATAGATGAGTTATCCTTACTAAACCAAAAAATTTCATTAAAAATAATCATTCATATCATAACATTACAACTTCCCTTTTAACCACATAAAACTTATTTTTAAGTTACCATAATTCATCTTTAATATCACATAATTAGATTAAAAAATCAAACAAAATCTCTAGTTGATGAAATAAAAATTCAACAATTTTATATAATTAATAATTTAAATAAATGTCTTAGATCTAACCTCATTAATAATCATTTATAATAAAAAACACACTTATTTATCCAAACCCCTTATTAACCCCAAAAAAATCTCACACATTTTATTTAATGAAATTTGAATGGTCATAAATTTTATGATGAAATTGATAATTATAATAATCTAAAAACAAAATCTCATAAACTTTATTCTATTCTACGGCAATCACAAACTTATTTTATTGTATAAATCTCATTTTTCCTTCTCTTCGGAAATGTATAAGGTCTTTTTGGCTTAGTGCATGTATAAACTCTCATATAAAACCATTTTTTCAAGTCACCATTGGCCCAGATGTGAAACGCATCAAAGGTTTTGTTTTGGCAAGTATTACACGTATTTCATTTCACAATGTTAAAAAGTTTCAAATACCAAAACTTTTAATTTCCCTCTCTCATTTCCCTCCGGTTTCCCTCAGGTTGCATGGTTTGTCCAGCAAAGGAGGGAGGATGCGGCCATACTCTCGCCGGTTTTGAGGGTTGCATGGTTTGTCCAGGGAAAGAGGGAGGATGCGGCCATACTGTCACGGGTTTTGAGGGTTGCATCGTTTGTCCAGAGAAGAAGGGAGGATGCGGCCCTGAAACCACTAAACCAACTGAACCAACTTATCAATGTGCACGGAAAGAAAGAGCGCAAAAGGAAGGCTAAGAGCTATGGATCTGCAAAAGCAATGTATGGAAGGCTAAGAACTACGAATGTATGGTGCTTGACAATGAGGCTCATTTGCTTCGGGACTCTTAAGCTCACCACACCTAGCTTTGGTGACTTGAACCACCTAATCTCTCCAACCATGAGTGGAGTTACCTGTTGTCTAAGTTTCCTGGTCAGTTGAACTCAGATCTGAGAAAACTTGTAGTGAATCTGATCCCCTTTCCCCGTCTTCATTTCTTTATGGTGGGATTTGCCCCATTGACCTCCCATGGATCCCGTTTGTGCTTATGAGATCTCGCCATTGTGTTTCTAGCACAAGGGTGTCCAATTAACAATAAGAAAAACGGAAGGCATTGGAGGTTACAAAGTTTGAAGTTTGAGTCCACAGATTGTGAATCCGTCTGCTTGCTCCACAACACGAAAGGAATTCCAGCAGTAATCGGCTCCATCACAGGTCAATCTGCGAATTTCGCACTTTATTTGTTATTGCTTTTGTATTTTAGTTCTATTTTTCAACATGTCGATACGATAATTTACATATTCTTTCTTTGCCATTGAAAGCTACTGATTATATCTCGAATCAAAGCAGATCGATTAAACTTTTGAAGACCCATGTTCTATTTGCTCTAGTTTTTAGGGTTTCACGAGTTAGACTGTTAACATATTGTTGTAGTCGTATGCATTAGGGTTTAGGGATTAGCTTCAATATGTGTTGTTAAAGTTTTCTTTCTACCAATAAAGCCTTGTTATGGTATGAGCTATCGAGACTATTTTTATTTTTACCTGGTTTGCAATAATTGACAGGTCCAGGGTTTTAACACTCATATCTAGCATGGCCATGATTTTTACTTTCCAATTAAAAAAAAACTTTGTTCATGACTTTCTTTTTTTGTGCATCCCATAAATAATTAGCTTTGAGGAAACTTGTGTACCTTTTCTTCTCTCTGCACATTATTTTCCCCAAATTCCATCCCACGTTGTCTACTGCCAGCCATGTCAAGAGGATGTGGAGCATAAATGTCGCTACAGAAAAATATGCAAGAGGGGAAACTATGTTCTGAGCTTGCAAAAATGATTACTATCACGTCTAATTTTTATGGATCCGTATTTGTGAGGAATTAAGGATTGGACATAGCCATGACTAAAAAAGAATATCACTTTTCCGCCGAAGGGCTTATTGGATGGCCATGGCCGGATCGCTACTTTTCCGCTGTTTTAACTCCACTTCTGCTGTCACCTTCTCCTCTGCTGTTGTAAAATATGTCTTAACCTTCTACTATGGGTGGCTAAGATGCTCCATCATTTTCAATTGTTTCTATCATGCTGAACATCATGGTTTTTGCTAACTACCCCTGGTTAATAAATGTAAAAATAATTTATGTGGAGATCATGAATTGATATCTACCAATAAGTTAAATCCTAAGAGTAAAACAACCTGAAAAGGAAGCTGCTCTCGTGGAATTTTGAGAGTGAGGTCGACATTGTGTATCAGGCAGTCCAAACCTATCCTCATTGTTTCATTGTTTTGCTTTCATTTCAATATTTTTGGCAAATATTCATTTTAGATTTATCCTCATTGTTTCATTGTTTTGCTTGGTTTTGTTTTCGTTTCAATATTTTTGGCAAATATTCATTTCAGATTTATCCTCATTGTTTCATTGTTTTGCTTGGTTTTGCTTTCGTTTCAATATTTTCGGCAAAATATTCATTTCAGATTTTTGCACCCCCTAGTTAGTAAATATTAAAATAATTTATGTGAGGATCATGAAGTGATATTGGTACATTTCATATTTTTGCTAATTACCCCTCGTTAATAAATGTGGGGATCATTAATTGATATCTACCAATAGGTCAAACCCTAGAGTAAAACACCCTGAAACATATCTAGCAAGATGTTGTTCTCATGGAATTTTGGAAGTGTGAAATTAGTTCAAAAAAATCATCTTCCTGCTCTCATGGAATTTTGGAGTGTGAAATTAGTTCAAAAAAATCATCATCTTCTCATGGAATTTTGGAAGTGCCTTCATACCCAGCATGAAATTAGTTCAAAAAAGTCATCATCTACTTCAACCCAGCATGAAATTAGTTCAAAAAAATCATCATCTACTACAGAAGTTTCTCTCATGGAATTTTGGAAGTGCCTCCATTGCATTCTTTAGATGAAAATACTAGTGCTTGGAGCCCAAAAAGACCCACCCGCTAAAATTAGTTCAAAAAAATAATTGTCTACTATTTTTGCATATATTCAACACGTTTCCAGCGTGAAATTAGTTAAAAAAATCATCTTCTACTACTATTTGTGCATATATTCAACAAGTTTCCAGCATGAAATTAGTTTAAAAAAAAAAAATCTACTATTTGTGGATATATTCAATGAGTTTTCTTAGTTTTATCATCTAGCCTTCTAGCTCAGTCTAATGGCTTCAGCACCGACATAAAGAGTTTTCTATCACCCTGACTAGCGTCACACTTTCAACCCTAGCTTCAGTACTAACTAGGGTTCTCTTTCAACCTGCGCAGAGTCACTTTCAGCCCAACATGTGGTTCAATTTTTCTCTCACACTTTCAACCTTGGCTTCAGCATTGACTTAGAGGGTTCTCGATCACCCTGCGCAGAGTCACTTTCAGCCCAACATGTGGTTCAATATTTCGCAACACTGAGGTTCTCTATCACCCTATGCAGAGTCACTTTCAGCCCAGCATGTGGTTGAATTTTTCGCTCACACTCCTGACATACCCTTCTCCATCTCTCTCACACATACACATCCCCATTCCACTACCTTTCTCCATCTCTCTCACACATACACATTCACATTGCATTACTCACTATTATCCTTTGATTATCCTTTGCTTTTACTCTCTATTCACTCTGTTCTCACACACCACACATGCTCTTAGCTCTCACTGTTAAATTTTTCTCTTCCTTACTCTGTTCACACACACCACACATGCTCTCAGCTCTCACTGTTATCTTTTGTTCTTCCTCTCTATTCACTTTGTTCACACAGACCATACATTCTCTCAGCAGGATGTATTATCCTTTTCTCTTACTCTCTATTCACTCTGTTCACACACACCACACATGCTCTCAGCTTTCATTGTTATCTTTTGTTCTTCCTCTCTGTTCACTCTTCTTCTCTATTCACTATGTTCACACACACCATACATGCTCTCAGCATGAGAATTTTGGGTCCCTCCTCAATCTGTGAGGTCAATCAAAAGCATCCAAAATGCTCACTCTATTCGCACACACCACACATGCTCTTAGCATGAGATTTTTTTTTGTTACTCCTTAGGCTATGTAGTCAATCAAAATTGGGCCATAGTCCTGCTAAAGGATGATGTAGTCAATCAAAATTGGGGCCATAATCCTCCTAAAGGATGATGTAGTCAGTCAAAATTGGGAAATACTCTTGGTAAACGATGATAATTATCTTTCTTGACAATTCCATGGATATTATGAAATAAATTTAGACACTTCAAAATATAAATTTAGACACTTCCATGGATATTCTGAAATAAATTTAGACACTTTTAATTTGGGTGATAATTATCTTTTCTGACACTTCCATGGATATTCTGAAATAAATTTAGACACTTCAAAATATAAATTTAGACACTTCCATGGATATTCTGAAATAAATTTAGACACTTCAAAATATAAATTTAGACACTTCCATGGATATTCTGAAATAAATTTAGACACTTTTAATTTGGGTCCCTCCTCTGGCTGTCTGGTCAATCAAAAGTGGGTACACATTGCCATACTTCTGCTAAACGATGACGATGATAATTATCTTTTCTATGATATTTTATGGATATTTTGAAATAAATTTAAACATTTTACAATGACTATATAGTATTCACCACATACATATATATTATTAATTGGAAAATTCGATACTAATTTGACTATATAGTATTCACCACATACATATATATTACTAATTGGAAAATTCGAAATTGTTTTAGGTGGAGATATGTTTTGGATGTTTTCCTGGTAAATCAATTGAAAGCCTGAGGTGAACAAACTTTGTCTCAATTAACTTGTCCAGAGATTTGGAAATAGGAAAAATCAATTTTGGATTATCCTTTACTCCCTCATACGCTAGAGAAAGAGAGATTTTATATAAAAACTCATGAATCTTGAGAAAAGAAACAATACGTGAAAAAACCAGAAATTGACAATTAGGTTGACTAAGCACAGTTTTGCGGAGAAGAGAAATCTGAAGGACCAATATAGCATACTCTTTTCTCAATATATAACTAATGCTATATATATAAGTACTTTGCACTGAACTTCTAAATATCAAACTGTAACAGAGTTGCGCTAGTATATAAGAATAAAGAAGCAGTTCTGGGTACTTTTAATTAGAACTGCACATAAGTTACTAATTACAAGTATCAACGATATGCCAGATAAGCAAGCAAACAGAAGTACCAGTTCACAAATAGCAACACACAGAATTGGTGGTTGTATAGAGAAGAACTAAGAAACTGTTGTAATATTACAATGAACTCTAACTCGAGAAGAATTAATAAACTGTTGTAATAGTACAATGAACTCTAGCTCTCACCCAATATTGCTTAACACAATGAACAAATCAGATTTTAAAATCACAAAAGTTAAAAGGAAGCTACAACGTACAAATAAAAGGGCCACAGGGACGCTGAAATGGGTAATGTACAACAATAAAATCGTATTGTTCTAACTTCTTTGAATATATAAAGGAAATATGATAGAAAGAAGTTTCTACAGTAGAAACAATTCCAAAAATTGCTTGGTATCCAAGGTGTAAAGACCTTGAACCTTGAACCAGACCAGAAAGATTTGCGAGGAATTGATGATATTTATTTGATCAAAAACAATATAATTTACTTATTTTTTCTCTATTATTTTGTTCACAAATCATAACCT
This sequence comes from Pinus albicaulis, assembly GCA_034641835.2. Classification (NCBI taxonomy): domain Eukaryota; kingdom Viridiplantae; phylum Streptophyta; class Pinopsida; order Pinales; family Pinaceae; genus Pinus; species Pinus albicaulis. Next base: position 1,459,194,526 of record CM076570.1, read on the forward strand.
TTACATCTTGCCAGGGTGTTTCGACAGTACAAGAAACCAATATCGATGCGGAAGTTGTAAGACCCGCAACATGGAAATAGCCATCGTTGAAAATACATTTGGCTTGCTCTTAGCATTTGGATGACAGGATCTTCCATGTACCCAAACCACAATAGGGGACCATGGATGACAACAACTTTACCCTAAAGCCCAATATCCACAAATTGACTGAAAAAACTTTACAGTACAATGTACACCTCTATCTAGGAATAAATTTGATATTCTCCCTGCTCGACCCCAAGGTGCCCAGGGATCTTTTCTTTTGCTTTTGGTAATAAATTTGATATCCTCCCTGCTCGTCTCCAAGGTACCCACGGATATTTTCTTTTGCTTTTGGTACCAACTGCAATCAGTTATTATTATTATTGTTATTATTATGCATGCCAGGAGGAACGAGGATCTCTTCTCTGCACAATGAGGATCTCTTCTCTGCTGTGCAGCATCGATAAAACTGAAGAAATTGTAATTGAAAACAAACAGAATACAGACCGTCGGCAACTGCCTTCCCTTTCTCCCTGTAATTCACATAATGTCCGACATGAACAAAAATTTCAGATAGGAGTTACAGAATGACAAACTTCCCGGTATTTTTAGAGGGAAAAAAACAGGAGAAAAGGATATGGATGTTGAATACCCATAACATAACACTGTGGCACTCTACATAATTGAAATCAAAATGATTGGTTCCTAGATACAATACCTTAGAAAGCACATATACCGAATAGCAATCCGCTTCCTCTGAATTGGTCTCAATTAAGTCGATGTTCCTTCTTTGTTTCCGATTGTGAAGTAAGGTGAGTGCACAACCCATATCCCATCCACCACAATCACACCTGCCACCGAGTCTCCACCTCTCAATCAGAGGTGAAGGTCCACTTGATTTAATTTTGGGCAAACCATGTATGTCTGCTGGCACTAGAGCCGTTATACTTGTCTTGCATTTCCTTTTACAATTTAAGTGACAGCTTCCAAGTCCTTCACCTGGAGACTGGAGACTGGTCATCAAAAGCACATCCTACTGAACTTGGGGTAGGGCTCATTGCAGAATTATTGTTGCATTCTGACTTGCAAGAGTTATCTGGATCATGTGAATGTATCGACTTTGAATTATGAAGGCTTTTGTCCAGAAAATTTTGTCCCCATCCCCCCGGATTCTGTGAAATAGTGTCATTGTCAGTTCCACTGGTTACTGTAGCTGTCAATTCCAGATGAGGAGAAAATGGCTGGGAGCCTGGGATAGACAAAGTTCGACATCTGAGTCTTGAGATACCCCACTACCCAAGTTCTCCACACAAACTGCATTTCCATCTAGAGATCCAGACATCAAGACTGGATTGAAAGAATTCGTTGTATCTTTGTTGTGAAGGATGATTCGACCGTAAGTCCGACGTCAGGTTCTTGATGGCCTTTTTAGTTGAGGTGGCATATCTTGGGACAAAAATAGTGTTGTCGGAAATTGGACTAGAGAATGTTATTGATGTAGAGCATGAATCACCACAGTTGTCGTTTGGAATCTGAAACAAGAATGCTATTCTGTTGAACATGTTTGTCTTGGAGGTCTCTCTTTGATATGTTCAATGTATACACCAAATAGAACAAATTCAGTTTCCACGACAATTTCTAAGCTACCAAAATTGTTAATCTTAGGGCATAATGAACTGGTGAATCTCATGTGTCCCACAAGATCAACAAGCATTTGTCTTTTGAGGCTACCCATTTATTCTTGTTTTTTTATCAAAATATTCAAAATTGTCTTATCATCAGGACCAGAATAAAATGTGTACAACTAGTCAAAGCCTTCTCTGCCACGGTTTTTGACTTTCCACTTTTTGGCTACAAAAGCCTTTTCAGACTCCTTCAAAGAAAAGCTATAATATGGAAATCCATCCTTGAACGAACAGTGAAGAAGACCCTCTGAAATCAAAGGATGAGTAGGTGAAGTTGATGCACTTAGATGACTACGCTCTGTCTCTGGTGTAGCAATAGGATATGGTTCATGTTTCCAGGTAGTAGAACTGCCACTTCCTTTTGAGATTTCTGAGAGCAGCTTTCTGAAGACCCTATTTTCTAAATCCCTATTCAACGAATTTTTGCAAGGCATTAATTCTTTATTTAATTTTGTTTACCTCGGCTGAACGTATCCAGGAGATGACCATAGATGATGGTTTTTTTGAACTAATTTCATGCTAGTTCTTTTTGGGCTCCAAACACTAGTATTTTCATCTAAATAATGCAAAGCAGGCACTTCCAAAGACCCATGAGAGCAGCTTCCCGCCAGATATGTTTCAGTATGTTTTACTGTAGGGTTTAACCACCCTACAGGGCTAACTGTCATGTTCCTGGAAACTTTGCAACCATAATATGCAAAGGAATATTCTCTAGTTTGTATTGGATGATATGGGCAGCTACTGAAACTGAGGCTCTTAGTCTTTCTATTCACACAGTTTCTCGGTGCATGCATTAAACTTCCTTTTATGTTTGGTTTTTAACATGAAACTGGACAGTAGATGCCACTGATTTAACTGGTACATTAACATGCCTTTTACTACATTGAGGATCAATCCATGAGGTTAAGATTGCTTGTATGACTTGGTTTAAGGATGTGCCAGAAATATATTTTTGTCATCGTGACTTGAAATATCTGTAAATATAGCCTGTTTCTGTAAATGCGCGACTGGAAAATATGACTTGCACATATGGTTGGGACTGAAATTGGAAGCATCTGTTGAACCCAGAGAAGATTAAATGGAAAATTATGGCTCATTCTCCCTCCTAGAAAAAGAGCTAGCTTCACTCCTACGGGAGAAAGTTGACTAGGAGTGAAAGGTCATGGCACCTTCTGCATCTCCTTCACTGGTACACCACATAGGCAAATTAGACCAGTCCTCTTCTCCAAAATGCACATCACTTTCCTGAAATGTCTCTCATGTTTCCATGCTTTTAGGAGAATGATATGACTTTGAATCTAATTTTGTAGTGTCTTCTAACTCTTCTCCCTTCTCTGTTGTGCTACCTTGACAATTTTCAGAAGATTCTTCACCCATTATATTCTCAGCCACTTTTGGTAGGTTTTGTTTGACATGCACTACAAGTTTCACTTCACATTTTATTGCTTCCATATCCTTGTCCTCTTTAACATTGTTCCAGCTCCTTTACATCACTTTGTCTTGAAGTTCTTTGAAGTAAATTGATAGGCAGAAACCTTTATAACTTCTGAAACATCTTCACCATGCACTTTATGGGCAGAAATGTTAGGACGTTTTTTTTTCAATGGCATATTACCACAAGAACATGCTTGAGATGAGAGATACCTACATTACATCTAGAAGAGATACTCAGATTACGTCCAGAAAAGATACAAATTGGTGGTTCTTTTAGTGACCTATCCCTAGCCGGATTCTCAACAATAGCTTTCACCTTTTTCTCAGGAAGAATAATTTGAGAGGCTTCCATCTTTATACGAAACCATCCTCTTTCTTTTTCATGAATATAAGATTTTGATATCATTGGGCATGGACTATTTGTTGCAACAAGTCCCATCATAAGTCGTCAAAATGGTCATAGATTTTGTTCAATAGCACAATGCCTGACCTGAAAACATAAACCCCGTTTGTTAATAACATCTGGAGCTTTAAAAAACACATTTTCCTTCAGAAGGAAGCAACATATAAACCCTCAAAATTGAAAATATCCATGTTTACAAGTAGTGCAAAGACTGAACTGCAAGGAATAAGTTGAAATTCAGTACAATCATTCTTGATAGAATTTTTATCGACCAATGAACTATAATGCTGTGACAGATGACTTTAATAAGTATGGAGTAAACTTGCACAAGGACAACTAACAAGCAGGAGAGCCAACCATTCAGAGGAGATTCAACCATTCAGAGCACAAACAATTATAACTATGACATGAGCTTTGCATGAATCTGCACTATGAGAACACAATGTCTTAAGAGCACTTTTTTGCAATTCAAATTATATGATAGGAATAAAAGAAATGTACAAGATTGAAAAGTACAAGCTCTCACCATTACATTTTTTTGCTTCCATATCCTTGCCCTTTTTAACATTGTTCTAGCTCCTTGACATCATTTTGTCTTGATGTTCTTTGAAGTACATTGATAAGAATAAACCTTTTTCACTTCCGAAACATCTTCACCGTGCACTTTCTGGGTAGAAATGTTAAGACGTGTTATTTTCAATGGCATATTACCACAAGAACACTTGAGATGAGAGATATCCAGATTACGTCCTGAAAAGACACAAATTGGTGGTTCTTTTAGTGACCTATCCCTAGCCAGTTTCTCTACAATAACTTTCACCTTTTTCTTAGGAAGACTAATGTAAGAGGCGTCCATATTTATATGAAACCCTCCTCTTTCTTTTTGATGAATAGAATATTTTGACATCATTGGGTATGGTCTATTTGTTGCAACAAGTCCCATCATAAGTCGTCAAAATGGTCATAGATTTTTGGTATACTATGCCCACATGATGGATTTTGTTCAATAACACAACGTTTGACCTGCACAACATAAACCCCGTTTGTTAATAACATCTGGAGCATTAAAAAACACATTTTCCTTCAGAATGAACTAACATATAAATCCTCAAAATTGAAAATATCCGTCTTTACAAGTAGTGGAAAGGCTGAACTGTAAGGGAATAAGTTGAAAGTCAGTCCAATCATTCTTGGGAGGGCCTTCATAATAGCATTTTCATCGACCAATGAACTATAATACTGTGATAGATGACTTAAATAAGGATGGAGTAAACTTGAACGAGGACAAATGACAAGCAGGAGAGCCAACCATTCAGAGCACAGACAGTTACAACCATGACATGAGTTTTGCATGAATCTTCACAATGAGACACAATGTATTAAGAGCACTTTTTCGCAATCCAAGTTATATGGTAGGAATAAAATAAATTTACAAGATTGAAAAATAGTAAATACAAGCTCTCGCCAGTACATTCTGCTGCTTCCATATCCTTTTCCTCTTTAACATTGTTCCAAGTTCCAACTCCTTGACATCATTTTGTCTTGAAGTTCTTTGAAGTACATTGATAACCAGAAGAACCCATATCACTTCCGAAACATCTTCACCATGCAATTTTTGGGCAGCAGTGTTAGGACATCTTATTTTCAATGGCATATTACCACAAGAACGCTTGAGATGAGAGATACCCAGATTACGTTCTGAAAAGATACAAATTGTGGTTTTTTTAGTGACCTATCCCTAGCCAGTCTCTCAAAAATAGCTTTCACCTTTTTCTCAGGAAGAATAATTTGAGAGGCTTCCATATTTATATGAAACCCTCTTTCTTTTTCATGAATAGAAGATTTTGATATCATTGGGCATGGACTATTTGTTGCAACAAGTCCCATCATAATTCATCAAAATGGTTATAGATTTTGTTCAATAGAAAAATGCCTGATCTGCAAAACATAAACCCCGTTTCATTAGCGGAATTTTGAGGTCTAAAATGGGCCTCCTAAGGAAAATGTACAATAAAAATTCACTTTATGAGAAAATTTTTATCATATGCAGAAAACTAAGAAGGGGAAATTTGATGCCGTGATGGCTCTCTCCTTTTGTTTTTTCATTTACAATTTATGCTTGAAATTGCTCTAATTTTGATGATCTTCAACCCATTTAGGCATGTGCTTCCAAAAATATCGATATGCAAAAATCCTGCATTAGTTAGTGGCTTTAAAAAGAATCAACATCCAACAATAGGAGGTCGATGGTATATTTTGGCAATGGTTTTGTCTCCCGGGAGAGAGACTAGAGATCTTAATGAAAATTTGTTGGATTAGTTCTTTGCCATTATGTGAGATTGTGTGTTGTAAGTAATGTAGTATCACCTACGTCGTTTCATACTTTCATAAGTAACGTAGTATCACCTATTGCCTCAGTAGCTCTAAGAAACCTAATCAATTTTAGGCCACCTATCTTGCATGAGAGTCTTATCTTATCACTCTTTGAAAAGGGCTTCATCTATAGCAATAGGATCCATATATTAAAGGCATGGAAGACTGTCACAGGAGCATCAACATTTTGGAATCAAATGGAAGAGAATTGACAAAAAGATAAGGGAAGATAAGGGTAAGATGAGTGGCATACATATTCAATAATTAGTGGCACATTATATAAATACTGTCACGTTTCATTTTTTTATTATTATTATGTGACTTTATAATAAGTTCTCTCAGTTATGAAATCTTCAAAACCTTTACCAATTGTGAAATCATTTTTCTTTAACCCGAAAATTATGAAAGTCTAATTCAAATATAGAATCGAAGAGATGACATTACAATGGATTCTTTCACGCAAACATTAAGCTCCCGTAGTGAGGAAGCACACAAAACTAAGAGATGAAATTTTTCACAATTAGACTATATCTTCTTGTATATTATAAATTATATTATAAATTTGTTGAATCTGACACATGATACACTTATTTGGGATTTCCTGGTCATGGCCTCGTAATTTTTCTTTTCTTCTACTCATTTCATTAAAAGTTAAATATGAGGTGCGATTGAATTTTATTTTCCACTGCAAGTTTTATTTGTCTGGTAAAAAAACTTAGGTTATAAGAATTCATTAGCATTTTCATTTTATTGAAGAATTTTTCTTTTTCCTACCTATTTCATTGAAAGTGAAAGTTCAATATGAGGTGCAGTTGAATTTATTTTCCATTTCAAGTTTCAATTGTCTTGTAAAAAAATTTGGTTAAAATAATTTGATAACATTTTATTTTATTATGTGACTTTATAATAACTTCTCTCAGTTATGAAATCTTCAAAACCATGAGGCGGCCAACCTGTGGTTGCTGTTAAATCTTTACAGCCTTTCATTCAAAGATTTGCTGGTGGGTTACTGCTTTAACAAAGTACAAATTTGAAATAAAACCTTATTACTGAAATATATATATATACACGTTTCATTTTTTTTAAAATATTTTTAGCCTTGCGTCAGAAGACTGAAGTTTCATAAGCGTCGGAAGACTGACACTCTAAACGTCGGAAGAGCGACGATTATTTTTTAAAATATTTTTTTACTGTTTCGTCGGAAGAGCGACGTTTCCTAAGTGTCGGAAGAGCGATGTTTCCTAAGCATCGGAAGACTGACGCTTTCAACGTCGGAAGAGTGACGTCTCTTTTTTTAAATATTTTTACTGTTTCGTTGGAAAAGTGACATCTCATAAATTTCAGAAGTGCGACGCCTTAAATGACGGAAGAAGAAACGTCAAAATTACAACAGTTGTGTGGAAAAATGATAAATGTCGGAAGACCGATGCTTTAGACGTCGGAAGAGGTAGTGTCGGAATTGTGATGAATGTCGGAAGACTGATGCTTTGGAGAACGTTGGAAGACCGACGCTTTGGAGAACGTCGGAACACTGACAGATTGGAAAACGTTGGAAGAGCGATGGTTTGGAAAACGTCAGAAGAGAGACATTTGTTTGGAAACGTCGGAAAAAGTGTCGCTCTTCCAACATTTTATTAAAGTGTCGGAATTGCGACGTAATGGATAACCACATTTTTCCCGGCCTCAAACTATGACTCTTGCGACGCCTATGTGTCGGAATAGCGATGAAGTGGCCGTCAGAAATTGGGGCACACAAAATCAACATGAGCACACAAAATCCCTTGACATGTGAACTCTTGCATTGAGGGAGTGGATATGTAGGTGTGGGAGTCCTTAAGGTGACACATTACCTTGGATATGCATTTTCCTTAAGGAGACACATGACCTAGGAGATGCATTGGAGCTTAGGACCTTGGAGGATTGTTGGACCTTGGGGAGTAGTGATCATGCCATGGAGGGCTTGCTTATTAATCACTATCACCTTTGATGCTGACACATGTAACGTAAAGTATAGTGCTTCACATGGGTGGACCTACTCGTGTCTTGCAAGTTTTCTTCTAGTGGACTAGGTCCACTAAAGCCCCTTTACCTCTCATATAAAAAGAGGAAGGAGTGAGTTGTTATTATAGTCGATCATGCACTTGTGCATATTCCTTTCAATCTTGGGTTAGGGATGTAAGAGCAGTGCTACTCTCTCTCTCTCTCGGTGACAATATATCTGAGTTGATGTATATGTTGGTGACAATATATCTGAGTTGTGCTTTGCTCTATCTTCTTTACAAGGATTCCTTGAAAGATAAACAAATTGGTGAACATAAGTAACTAATTTGAACTGTAGCAAAAAATATGATATGAATCTGCTATTAATTGAGGTTCTAATACCAATGATGTGAGCCAACCCGGAATTCTACTATTATAACTTAAATTTGAAATCCAAAAATTTCGGAACTAGATCTGAAATATAAAAAATATAGCAGACCAAAAAACCAAACAGCTACAAGTTGAGCGGTAGTCATGAAACTACGTAAGTCCACTCAAATCTTGTATCTTTATCTACATATGTTTTAGAGAGAAGCCATCATTGTTTTTCTCCAGGGACTTTATTGGCTCAAAAACCTGTCAACGTTTACAGTCAAGCTCAACGATAGTGAAACAAGCCATTCTCCACAAACATTTTTTGTTGTTTGGGACTAGGTGCTCTTTTATGAAACAAATCTAACATTGTTTTCAATAACATTGTCAGATCATAGCTATTGAAACTATGTGGCTATATTCATGTTTCATGATAGTTTCCTACTTTCTTTAAGCAATAGGCACTTGTTTAGGAAACAACTGGATGGAAAACAGTTAATGGAATTCTTTCTAGTTGCTCCAATTTGCTTGATGATAGGAAAGAGAAATGAAGCTTGGAAAGAAATTTAGAAGAGTTCCTTGACTAAATGGAGTTGTTGACCAATGCACATAGTGGATCAACATGTTGCAGCAGAAAAATCCAGAAGATTCCCTACAAATATTGCACATAGTGGGTCATCATGTTGGATAAAATATAAATATTCTTGAAATAATAATAGCATGAATTTTACATTAATGGACTTGGACATTAGAGGTGGTTTACCGTTTGCTACTAGACCTTGTTTTGTTGTTTGAAAGACATTCTTCCTCGAAGTGTTGGATTAGTATGGAGCTTGGTCACTTCATGTTGTTGATGCATGAAGGGAGTTTGTGTGCTTGGAGTAGAGTTGGGTATTTCACCATGACAAAAACATCCCAAAATCAACATGAGCACACAAAATCACTTGACATGTGAACTCTTGGGTTGAGGGAGTGGATATGTAGGTGTGGGAGTCCTTAAAGTGACACACTACCTTGGATATGCATTGTCCTTAAGGAGACACATGACTTAGGAGATGCATTGGAGCTTAGGACCTTTGGAGGATTGTTGGCCTTGGGGAGTAGTGTTCATGCCATGGAGGGCTTGCTTGTTAATCAGTGTCACCTTTGATGCTGACACATGTCATGTAGAGTAGAGTGCTTCACATGGGTGGACCTAAATGTGTCTTTAAAGTTTGCTTGTAGTGGACTAGGTCCACTTGTTATTGTAAAGCCCCTTTACCTCTCATATAAATAGAGGAAGGAGTGAGTTGTAATTATAGTCGATCATGCACTTGTGCATATTCCTTTTCATACTTGTGCATATTTGTTGTGTGATACTTGAATTTCATAAATCTTGATTGCTATTTCGTTATCTATATCAATATATAAGAACAGGTTCATGGATTGTTCATATTTCTCAAACTGTGGAGTTGTTCCTTTCCTGTTGCATGTTCTTTTATATTTTTATGTTGTGATTCAAATTTCTAGTTGTGCTTTCCAGTTATTCTCCTACATAGTACATGCTTTGATAGATTATATCAAAAGTCTTGCCAATACGATAACATTGATTGTTGTATGTGGACATTTTTGTTCAGGATGGTCCATTACAGAATCAAGATGAGGAGTTGGATCATGCAATTGCACTTTCCCTTTCTGAAGAACTAACCAAACTAGATGGTATATGATGGCAATTTCATTTTTTTACAGTTACTTTTAGTTTAATTATATCATTTAGCTCGATGCTTTTCATATATTCAACTAAACTTCTATTGCTTAACAAGACTTTGTCATTTCGATGTATTAGTGAAACTGTTTATGGTTTGATACTCATACAACCTTTATCAAGTTACGTGCACCCTCATTAGAAAAAACAAGAGAATTTTACTCGCCATGACTATCTTTTTTTGTCATTGTTGACTTAAGAAAGTCTTTTAGCTAAGAAACTAGTTTCAAGGTTATGGCATAACTTTTCATATAAATTGAACAAAAGTTATATCCAAAATGTTAGCTTGTAAACTACTTAACTGGTTTTAGGCTTTCCATTTAAAATCTACTTTAGTTTGAACTTTGAATGAGTTGTTCCATAGACTTGAATATTAAGATATTTTGGTGTAAGGATTAAAAATTAGCCCATAAGGCCTCTCAGTTATTCATTTATTTTATCTGAATATAACATTTACTATTAAATTAGAACCACTTGGCAAAAATACGTCATAGATCAAGATCATACTTTGTAGAGTGTTGTAGAATAAAAATAGGAGCAAGGACATTGAATTCTTTCATTTTTCCTGGTTCTTATTCCTTTGGTGTATCTTTGCACCTTTAGGGGCAATTTCTAGTTTAAAGTCTAATTCTTTAAAGGGTGGTAGCTCAATGGAAGAGCACCTACTTGTAAAGCAGGAGGTTGGTGGTTCGATTCCATCGTGCCCTGATATTCATAGGGAATGACAAAGATCAGTTTTTGGTGACGGATGCTTTTTTGACCATCACCAATGAGCTTATGGTGACATTTTTCGACTCTCACCAAAATATGAATGGTGATAGTCAACGAATGCCACCATATATACGCATCAATAGTGACGACCATTAAAGTTCTGTCACTATAAATCGTTGTTGTTGATATGAAATGGTGAGGGTCACTGTTTGTCATTATAGTCATTATTCATGACGAACCTTGATGTCACCAATGAGTTTATGGTGACGGTCAATGAACGTCGCCATATATATGCACCAATAGTGATGGCCATGAAAGGTCCATCACAAAAAATCATTGTTGTTCATATGAAATGGTGACGGTCACTATCCATCATTATAATCAATATTTGTGACGGACCTTGAATGTCACCACAACACATACTTTCGGCAACGCCACCTTTGGTGACACTCAGTTTTTTGGTGACAGAGGCTATTGTCTGTCACCATTGCTCATATGAAATGGTGACGGTCACTATCCGTCACTATAAATCATTATTGGTGACGGACCTTGAATGTCACCACAACACATATTTTCGGCAATGCCACCTTTGGTGACGCTCAGTTTTTTGGTGACAAAGACTATTTTCTGTCACCATTGCTCATATGAAATGGTGACAGTCACTATCTGTCACTATAAATAATTATTGGTGACGGACCTTGAATGTCACCACAACACCTATACTTTCGGCGACGCCACCTTTGGTGACGTTCAGTTTTTGGTGACGAATGCTCTTTTGACCCTCACCAATGAGCTTATGGTGACCATTTTCGCCCCTCACCAATGTGCTTTTTTCTTGTAGTGATGTATAAGAAAAATATTTTATTTATTTAATTGAGTGGGAGGTGCTTGCACATAAGTATTTCAAGTTATCCATCCATTTTCATATCAGGACATGATTAAAATTAAGTATTTCAATTGTGGTGGGATGGTTCATTTTTCATCGAGATGTCCAAATAAAGGGGATGACAAGAAAGGGAAGAAGAAAGGAAAGAATATTGTCGTTTTAGTAGAGATATATGATCTTTTTAAGAGATTGGAAGAGGATTATTTTTCTATGATTTCTCATTTCTTGCAGGGTACTATTCGGGCTGATGGATGGTGGATAGTGGAGCGACGAAGCACATGGGAGGGTCAAAAGAGGTTTTCGAGACTCTAGCTGAATGGGACTTGAAGTTGCACATGGTGTTGGGAGACAAGGGTTAATTGGAGTTCTGAGGATTAGGTGTGGTGCCATTCAATATGGAGAGATGATGTATCATGCAAGTCCAACATGTACTGTTTGTACCAGGACTCCGTTATATCTACACCATATTCTTCATTAAAGTACGAAGCCCTTATAAAAATTTTTATATTCCATATTTTTTTTATATACCATATGAACCTCATAATAATACTCATTATATCATTTGACACCTTATCACCTTTTTAATCACTTCACCATTTGAAATAAGCAGCAATTGATATTCACAAAATACCAATGCATCAATCAATTTTCCAACCAATCCAAAAAATTCAACATAACATACCACTCATATCAGGTCAGGTTCTAGTATGCAGATTCATTTGTCAACAAGAATCTAGAGAGTATCCCTTTTAATGCAGCAAATCAAAACTCCTCAACAGGATCCCTTCAAAATCTCATAATACAAACAAATTGACCTTCAACAAGAATCATTCATAGTACCAAACTTCATTGTAGATAAAAATGTGGCTTTTAACAAAAAACACATATAATTAATGTGGTTTCAATTAGTGATTCAACACATAATCTCTTTTCATAGTGTGTGTTATCACCCTAAAAAAATTTCTGAACTTTGAAAGTTTACCTTGTTTTAGTCATAGTGTCAAAAAGGTCTTGAGTCATTTCATTCTTAATAAAGGTAAGTGATAGGCTTAGAAGTCTTAAAAAATCAGTTTTCATTTCCAAATAAGGTCCTTCAGTCTCATTCCATGATTGAAAAGTCCCATCATTCATTTAGAAATCATGTTTTAAACTTTTGGGAAAATCCTCTTCAATTAGCCACAAAACATAGTTTCGTAGCACGGTTACTTCAAAAACTTAGTTTTGCGCTATGAAAGCGCTACTACTTTCATAGCGCATATCACCAAAATTGCACTATGTCCACTATGAAAGTGCAGATTCTTAGAATTTTCATGTCAAATGCCAGAAACTGTCATAATCCGTTAGGGCGTGATATGATAACATCATAGTGAGTTAGTGTTGTGGCCAGCAACAACACCCCTTCTTATTTAGTATTAGTAATAATACTAAATAAGTGGGAACCCTTAGTTTAGAAATCCAAAAAAAATAATTCGTGCTTGTTTTCTTTTTCAATAAAATTTTCTATCATTAACTTAAGAAAATTCCTTAGAAAATCTTTAAATAGACTTAAGTTTATGATAGATTAGAATAAAATCTTTTCTTTGAAGAAAATATCGCATACATCGCAACAAAGTACAAGATATCTTTTGCAAAGCATAATCTTCTAAAATTGCGATAAGCGCGATCCAAAAAACTATGCATTAAAATATTTGTCGCAAATCGCATATCGCAGAAAATATATTAATGGATATTTTTCATATGTTATATTTTGCGATATTGCGATTTCGCGATCTTGCGATTTCACGATATTGCGATATCGCGATGTTACGAAATTACGATATTTCGATGTTACGAGTTTGTGATTTGCGATAATTGTGATTTTGTGATGATTTTGATTTACGGATATTGCGATATGTGATTTTGTGATTTTGCGATATTGCAAAGCAAATCGCAAATCGCATTATCGCAGATTCTTAAAGCTCATTGTACGAAGAAAATCTTTCCATAAATCAAGACCCGTTCTGCGCTTTTATGTGAAGATAACGAATTGATTGTCATTTATTAATGAAAAGGATTTTGTTTTGATTGAAAGGTTATTTCACGTTAAAGTAATATATTTTATACACCTTCAACATTTAAAACTATCCCGTCACCTTTCTCATATCATTATTCTCACTTGATTCGTAAAATTGCAGGCGCGAAGAAAAGAAGACTATACAAAGCGATATTCAGAGCATTATGGGAAGAAAAGAGAAGCTTCGAGTTCTGAAAGTAAAGAGATGGCTTCATTATACGTAGAAACTGCTTGCACCAAGGATGCTGGTATCATCACTTGGGAGGGTATGTTTAATTTCCTTGAAGAAGAAAACCCAAGAGTAATGGATGTTGCGGCTACTGCAGGCTCAAGTAATTCTTCTGAAGCATCTCTTACAGAGCTGGCTTGTTCATTTTTGCATCGAATAGCAGCAAGACCTAGGATTCTTCCATATACAGACATGGTGAAATGGGTGCTGGATAGCACTGATATTATGGACAGGCAGTTTAGAACTCAAGGTCAAGAGCTCATCGGGTCATTTACTCCAAAATATTTGAGGCTTATGTATCATTTGTCGGAACCTCAGGCAACTTACAACAAACAATTTATGGAGAAATTTTCTAAGGAAAATGCAAACTTAGCAGAATGCACCAAAGAATGGTCCAAAAGAGATGAACCACTGAAGAAAGATAAACACGGTATGTACAGTACTAGTTCACTCACCTCTCCATATTGTTTTGCTACTGCTATGTTATGCAGACTTTTTGGAAAGCCTAACATTAATAAGTTTTTGCCTAAATGGCTTCCCTTATTGAATGCTGCTATTAACGCTACCATTGTGGACTGGGCTAAAATACTGTCTAATAATTTAGCCATGGCTATTTTCAATTACCGGTCTAAACGGACCGTGTCTCAGAGGATTTATCCTCCTTTTTATCTATCTTTTTATGTTATGGATTCAATCTGCTTTGTTTCTAAGTTCCCTTTAATGGGTTGGCAATGGAAAATTCATGATCCCTTGCCCATTCATGTCTATCACAAAGAGTTGTGGGAATCAAATTTCGTTCCTCATTTTTACAAAATTTTCCATCGCATAATGTTGCCACTGTACAAAGTGTTGTACAATAAGGATGCTCCAAGGTTTTCCCCAGAAGCAGAAGTAGACATTCTCCCTATCGCAAGATGGTTTGGAGAAGAATTGTTTACCTATGTTAGGGTTTTTGGAAGTTTTACTTCTCCCCATGTTTTACCCCTGTATGTTCCGGATAAACTCATAGCTCGGGAAATTGCATATCAAACCTGTGGAGAGGGAGGTTTGACAAAAGAATTAAAGGATAAAAAGAAGACCATTTGGCCACAATTTCCTGTTTCCTGCGGAGCATTTTCATTATTTGATGTTGGTCATGCTTTTAAGGAAGTAAACAATATTACATGTTTACAATTGTTTAAGTTTCCGAAAAGGCTATTTGACCCCTATGATGTTGTCAAGGATTTCACCACTGCAGTCAAAGTAAGAGTATTTTCTGGAGAAGAAGATATTTTTGATGATATGTTTCAAGAAAAATGTTCATTTAAAGAAAATTTTCATTTAGCTCAAACACGGTTCTCCCCAGAAGAATTTCAAGAATTTAAAATATACAGAGAAAGAAGATTGGCCACTATTCCTTTGGATAATTTGTGCTTGGAACCCGCAAGGGAACCAAATCCTAGTGTCAGTCTCAGTGGCAGCTCAGAGTCAGAAAGTTCTAAGTCAAAGTCTGACAAAGAAATTTCTGAACATTGTAAAAAATCTGATCAGGATAAAAGTGAAGGCTGAGTGAAGGATACAACTCAATCAAAAGAGCTCTCACAACAACAGACTTTAAATACTCCACAGTTGAATCTTCCACCTCTTAATGTACAACAACCATCCATCAGCACTTAGTTAGATAAATAATGGGAAACATTTAATGATTTGATTAATGTTGAAGGACAGAACATACAAATTCCTGTACAGACAGCAAAAGGTTTGATTACAGAAATAAGTGGCAATGTCACAGAAATAGAACATATACCCATTACTCCCTCTGCCGAGCTTGTACTTAAAATAGAGGAAATTCCTCCTCTGGATATATTTTATAGCCCACAACATAAAGCAGTAGTAAGGAAGCAAAGAAAGAAGAGAAAATTAGAAAGTGCACTCTCTACTGATGCAGAACAATTGGATGTTTTATGGAAAGATCCTACTACGGATCCAACTGAAAATCTTACTAAGTTATCTCAGATTACAGGAGCTTAGCCTCCGCAACTATTGACAAAGCATCTGAGGTACAACTATTATTGAATAAAAAAGAATACCAAATACAAGTTCTGCAACAACAATTGCAACAAGCCCATGCTAACAGTGAAGCACAGATACAATTTGAAAAGCTACAACAAGAGTTTCAGCAAATACAGATCGAATATCAGAAAAGCTTGGCCGAAAAACAGAAACAAATACAGAATATCCAAGAGATGCATAAATATGACCCCAAACTTACAGAGTTTATCTCAAAGTCTATTTCTTTGAATAATCAACTACTGCAACAACAAGATATACTATGCCAAAATATTTCACAGTGGAACTCTTTTTGTCAAGAAAGTGATAAAATCACTAATCATGCCGTAGAATTATGACATGATTATGATTTAAATAATGAAAGAGTTACTAATTACTTGGCATGGCAAAATACAGAGGAAAGAAAAAGAGTAGGAGCACCAATTATCAATGACAACCATAAATAAATGCTCTTCATTAATTGGGATACACAGATCAGAGAGGCAGAAAAAGCAGTAGAGGAAGCAGCTACAGCAGCAGGAAACATTACTGATTGTATAAATGAAAATTTGCACAAGGTTAATTTGATTTCAGAAACTATTCCAGGATACCTACCACAAGCACAGAAATTGCAAACATAGTGGAAATAGAAAGCTGAAGAGAAGGCAAAATCAATTCAAGAATTGACAAAATTAAATTGGGATTCTTATTGGGCATGTCTGGTTAAACCACACAGCCAATGCAGCGCTCTTAATTGCATCATTAATTCTGCCGAGAATTTGGTGCTAGCACTTGTCGACTCTATTTTTTCAGGACAATTAAAATCTGAAGTCAGCCAGCCTCCTCTTCTCAAATCAATGCTGGATGCTTGCCAATTCAAAGATTAGATTCATAAGTAGTTAATTGTTAATTCTAGTTTTAGATTTAGTGCTAGTTTTACTTTATTTTTTCCTAGAAAAAGGACGGTCATTTAAACCGAATCCTAAATTTTTGTAATAAACTATAATTAGATTTAGTTAGTAGTATTTAAACCGTTCTCATGCATTTAGAGAAGGGTCCTGAAATTTTTCAAAAACTTGTCCTCAGAACATGCACTTCTGCACCCTCAGAGGAGGTTTTGATGAATGAATGGAACAAGATTTATTGATATATGTGTCTAATATCTGCTATTGATGTTGCATTTCTGTACTCTTAGTAGATGTTGGATTAAGAAGAGATAAGTCATTATTGCTTCTAGCTCATGAGTAGAACCAATTATAAATGGTACTTTTATCTCTTAACTATTTCTTCTTCTGTGTTAAAAGTGATATTTATGTTCAATTATTTA
Organism: Pinus albicaulis; assembly: GCA_034641835.2. Taxonomy (NCBI): domain Eukaryota; kingdom Viridiplantae; phylum Streptophyta; class Pinopsida; order Pinales; family Pinaceae; genus Pinus; species Pinus albicaulis. Next base: position 1,459,211,772 of record CM076570.1, read on the forward strand.
TATATTGATGCTTGAATGCTTCAATTATCATTTGGCACTTTTGTACGGTGATAGCTATTTATTTATGCTTAATGTATGAATAGCTTATTATGCGATATGTTTTTCACAACTGTTCCATCTAACTTTTTATATGAAATGGTTTATCTTTATTGAATTCTTTTCTCATAATAGTTGAATGATCTTTATTGTCTATTGTTATCTGAAATCATTTTAGATCGCATAAATAGAAAAAATTACATCCTGGGCTAGTTTAGAATTAGATATTTCTGTTTGAATTAGAATACAAATTGCATATGATTAGATTAGAAATAGAATAAAATCATTTCACTTAGGAACCTTTTTAGAAAAGAAATATCTATTCTCAACACACACACACATATTGGGAAACTGGTCCCATTATCCCCAATCGGACCCACTACACCAAACAGAAAAGGATCTGCTAACCAAGGTCCGGACCGGGTGGGTATCCCCCTTGTTGTAGACCCGATTTTCGGGGCTTCAACAGTTAGTTAGGGGTCATTTTCGAAGTGATCAACCATTCATATCCATCATTACTAAATCAAAGGTATCATTTGTGAAAAGAGATTTCAAAATTTAAAAGTGTGATATGTTTTACTCATTTCAATTTTCATTTACTCACAACAAGCAGTGAAACATCTCTATTTTAAGTTTAAGCTTATGGTCATCATACACCAAAGCTACTCTCATCTATCATCAAGCGAGGCTGACTCTTTTATCAAGCGAGACTGACCCTTTTTAATCAAGTGAGGCTGAATCTTTATTCAAGCAAGGCTGATTATTAAATTCTGAAAGAAGTAAACAATAATTTTTTGAAGGCGAGTATGGCAGAAGAGAAAAAGAATCATAAGTCAGGACATTGTTTAAGGTTTGAACCTAAAAGCACAAGAGGAAATGAAAAATCAAAGCCTGGAGGAAAAGTTGATATCAACAAACTATGAGATTGCTAGGTGGAAGATTTGGAGACATAGTTGACAAAGTCTGAAGAAACGTTAAAGGGACAATGAAATAGAATGATAAACCCATAAGATACTCTCTAATCAAAATGAAGGTAAAACTTGATGAAGGTTATGTTTTCAGGGTCATGACATTGTGTTCTTTAAATGATACTAATGACTTAAAGTCTAAGTATTTCCAAATTACAAATTCTGAAGAAATTTTCAAAAAAATTGCCTACACAGCAGTTTCATAGCGCAGCTAGTGCAAATTTGATCAAATGCGCTACGAAACTGCTGAAGCAGCTTTTTCACCATGAAGAGAAAAACTTTGTTTTTTGGTTTTAGTAGTCAACGTCCAAGGGGGTTTTTGGGCAACTGAAAATAAAATTTTGAACAATGAAAGAGGTTTTTATTACTATTATACCTAGCTACAAAAACCTCTCTCATTTTTTGCATAAGTGTTATCAATTGGGAGATAAAGGCTTTCGTTGAAGCCCTATTTTCAGAAAACAGAGTTTTCCTGTTTTTGACATGTTCTTCAAAGACAGGTTCTGGACATCAGGAGAGGTATTTCAAAAAAAAGAGAGGTTTTTATTAAATATGGAATGGAATACACAAACCTCCTTCAGTTTCATAAAATACATCATGGAGGAGAATATATAGGCTCTGTTCCAAGACCTAATTTTCATGAAAGAAACATGAATAATTTGCTGAAGCAGTCTTTTCATCATTTTTCACAGCAAATTTTGAAGGAACTTTTGTGATTTTGGTTTTGAAACATCTTGTGAGAATGTTTCAAGTGAATATGAAGGCTATCATGAAAGAAAAATATTGAAATATGTTGAATAAAGGAGTTAAAACACTGCGCTACGAAAAGCACTACGAAAGTAGGCTACTTTCGTAGCGCAGATCCGTTTTCACTGTTTTGAGAAGTTCAAAGTGGATTTTTCATAGCTAGCATGAAGATATTACATGGGACTTATGATAATTATGTTCCTAACATCAATCATCCTTGAAGTTATCATTTATAAGTGGTCATAATATCTCAAGAAACTAAAAGGATCCTAAGCCTAAAAATAGGAAAACATGTTTCCTAGATTCTTGGAGAACATTATCATCAACAACATGGTTACTTCAAGTGAAAGGTCAGCATCCAAATTTGAATTCATGGGATTTCAGGTGTCAAAATATGTAATAAATATTATATAAGGTTTTTAGGAGGTTATTACAGAGTTTTAGTCCTATTTGGAATATGACTGATCATTAGGGTTCTACCTGTCAATTTGTAATAAATATCATGTTTCATGATTAGGAAAGGTGTCAAACACTATGAATTCGATGTCTCTAGTGGAGGATAAGAGAATCATATATTTTAAATGTTATATAAAGACCAAGGGATCGAATTAGCAAAGGGCTAGAGACTTTTTTGTAAAACTGGTGCATATTGTAAAAAGACTATTTCAAGTAATGCAAAGTGCTTCTACTTGACCAACTTGAGATTCAGAAGGGGTTTTTAGTGTTTTCCTATTCTATCAGTGTTTCATATATATCTTATTTGCAGTGGTGTTCATCTATATTACACATAACCCATCTTTAGATTCTCTGGATTCCTTTATAAATGGTCTGACTGTGTTTTTACATGTTTCAAGTGTATGTCTCATGACTAAAACCCTCATATGCCTCAACTTCCATGTCAATTAGATTCACTGATTTTTTGAGATTTCTTTGACTCCACAAGCCCAATGTATACATGCTAATTTTGGTTTCAACCTACAGGCTGGGAAATTTTATCTAAGCAGACCAATTTGTAAAGCTTTGGATTGACTGATATATAAAGTAACATACAAATTTTCTTCACCTGAGATTCTTAGTGTATTTTCAATTAGTTTTATGCCTTCTCTTTGAAATGTTTCTCTTCCATAGCCTTGATGTCTCATTACTTAGAATTCATTTATTTCATGCTCTGACTTCCTTTGAACCTTCAAGTTATTGAGATTTTCCTGAATGTGTTACTCTTTATTGAAATATATGCAATCCTCAGCTTCCACTAGGAGAGCCATTGTTATATTTATCCTTGTCATTGAATCCATAGCCCAATGGTATCAAGACTTCATCTTTTCAACCTAAAAAGATACAAAATCAAGACATAATTCATAGAGTTAGCCATCTATATTTATCATTAATCAATATCATTAACCCTTGAGAGAGCCCTCTCAGGTTGAGGAGGCTAAGCCTCATCCAAAAGATTGGTTTGAAATAGTTACACAAAGTCCACTTTATGAGAAGCCTATTATGTCAGATTTTGTGATAACAGTGTGTATCATTTGAAAGAGGGTGACAACCAACATTTCTGGTGCATAAAAATACTTCAGAAAATTTAAGTAAGGTATCATAAAGGACCATTGATTCTACCTCTATCAATAACCTTGAACGCTAAGAACATTGAACAATGAGTATATAGAGAAGGTGTTTAGATATGGGAAAAAGAATATATCAAAGAAGAGTAGGAAAATTAGCTGAAAATAGGATTTACAAGCCTAAAATGGGACCTGTGCTCTAATACCATGTCAGGCCAAAAGGTTAACTCCATGAATTAACTCCTATATTGCATTTCTCAGTTCATGAATATATACATGAGTGGAGAGATGTTAGGTCCCTATATTACTAGTGTATTCCCTTATTTTTGTTGCTGTAGCCCCCTTATCGTTATTTTTGTACCTCTATAACCCTTATATTGTTATTATTGTGCCCTTACATTATTATTGTTAGGTCGAATAGGATTATATTGTGACCCCATGGACTCCTATATATAGAAAGAAAGTTTTTTCATTTGTATCATAAAAAAAATGTTCATTTATGTAATTTAAATGAGGTTTTCCCCTCAAAGTGGCTAAATTCTAAGGCGTTGATCTCCCTTTTCTTCTATTTTTAGAGTTAGTTTCATAACATTTGGTGTCAGAGCTATGGATTCTATGGTTTCACTGCTTCAAACAGGCCATCATGTTATTTTCATTATAACGTGTTTTCTACAAGGGTTCAGACACTAAAAACAAAATCCCATTTTGAAAATCCCCTCAAGAACTTTGTGTAAGACATTCAAATGTTGGTTCGCAATATTTTTAGAGATATGATCTATAAAATTTAGGGTTTTTGCAGGCTCCTAAATTTCATCTCAAAGAGGTGACCTTCGGAAAATTGTCATAACTCACTCTCTCTGAGCATCAGAATGGAATTATGTAAAAATTGGCCAAAAGTACATGAATGGTAGTTTCGTGTATATCAATTTCAGAGTTGAAGGAGGAAACTGTGACCCGTGGCACGCCGTGCAAGTTCGCTCTACTAAACCAATCCATGATTAGGCCATTGTGGGAGATTGGGAATAACGTTTCCTTGAATAATCAAAATCAGGTCAGACCTATGTCTTTGGAAAGGAGACTCAAAGGGCTACTACAGGACCAAAGCTCAATTATTGGGGATTCAAAATTATAGAGATACATCTGTTTCAATATCGAGCTCCTAGAAAACAAGAAAAAGGTGTGATTTTTTTTCAAATTTCATAAGTCTTGTTTGAAAAATTAGTTTAAGGTATTTCCATGGGAATATTCAAGCATAGATATCGGTATTGGTTTTAACATTCCCCCTAAAAATAATTCAACACCCATTAATCCCTCATAATTCTCTACTATGACTCATGAAGAGGAAGAAGTGCAATATGATATATCAAAATTTCAAGAGAAAGTGCATCAAATTTCTCTCTCGCAAAGAGAAACAGAAAATGAAATGGAGATTTTGAAGAAAAGCAAGAAGCTAAGATGGATGGTTTGAAGAAAGGCATGGAAGCTAATATGGATGGTTTGAAGAAAGGCGTGGATGCTAATATGGATAGTTTGAGGAAAGCTGTGGAAGCTAAGATTGATGGTTTGAATAATGGCATGGAAGCTAAGATGGATGAAATGGAAGCTAACATGGAAGACATGAAGAATGATATAAAAGAAGATATGGAAGGTGTGAAGGAATGTTTGACAAAGTTGATACAAGAAATGATTCCTAATGGCAAAAAGGTAGTACAAGAAACTCGTGATGAGAAAAAAATAAATGTTAGTCACGATTTTGTAAAATCTAATGTTGGATGTAAGACCCACCATATTCCAAATATGGATATGAGGAAGTTTTATGGCAAGGATCTCGTAACATGGATACTACAGATGGAGCAATATTTTGATCTCCATAATGTGAAAAACACACAAAAGGTACACATTGCAACTTTACATTTAGAACAAAATACATTTGTATGGTATATATGGCTTTTCTCTCGTAAAAAAATCGTCACTTGGTCAATTTTTACAGAGGAAATGATAGCACATTATGAGGATACAAAGAGCAACACCTTCTTTAGCCAATTGATAATTCTCAAACAAAATGTTACAATGGTGGAGCACATTGAGGACTTCCAAAAACTAAATATAAGGGTAACTGATATTCTAGAGGAACACATGATTACTGTCTTGATAGGAAATTTAAAGGATAACATCAAACATGAGGTTCGCCTTTGCGAACCCGATTCATTGGAGAAGGCATTCAGGTTGGCAAGAAAAATTGAAAGTAAAATTATGGCGAAAAGGAAGCTTACCACTCACATATAAAAAGATGGAAGTGTGGCTACTCCTAGAATTCCACAACCTACAAGGTTCACACAAAAAAAATTGGAAGAAAAAAAGAAAAAGGGCTTTGCTATAGTTGTGATAGAAAATACACTAAAGGTCATAAGTGTGCTAAGAAGAAATTATTTTACATAGATTGTGAAGAGGAGGAAGAAAATAAATAAGAAAATTCAAAATAAGATGATATACACTAGGAACCAACCCTTGAGAAAGAAGAAATGAGTCTGACCATATCCTTTAATGAATTGGCATGAATTACTACTCCTCAAACTCTCAAGATAGAAGTACATATCAAGAAGAAAAAGGTAATAGTGTGAATTGACGTGAGTAGTACCCATAATTTTATTCGTTGTAAGGTAGCTGAGGAATTGAATTGGTTCCTATACCCAGCAACAGAATGTAAAGTGATGATTGAAAATGGAGGAACTATAATTTTCTCTAGAAAATTCCATAATATCAAGCTAACGATGGGGGAATATGTATTGAATAGTCCATTGTTTTCCATTCCAATGGGAGGTACTGATGTTGTACTAGGAGTACAATGGTTACAATCTTTGGCGATGATAGCTTTTAATTTTCAAGAAATTTTATTGAAATTTTTCTAAGAAGTAAAGGAATTTGAATTACGATGTATTGCATGGAAGACAGGAAAGATAATAAACTCCAATGTCAAGGGAAAGCTTCCGAAGAAATAAAAATAAGGTGTAATCGCACAATTATGATCACTAGAAGTTCCAACATCAAAATCATCTATTTCTCCATATCTCCAAAATGTCTTGGAAAATCATTCCAGGGTGTTTGAAACTCCCAAATGACTCCCACCAATTCATGATCATTATCATTCTATTCATTTGATTCCAGGAGGTGTTCCTCCAAACATCAGGCCTTACAGATATTCTTATGTCCAAAAGAGCGAAATTGAATATATGATTGCAGAAATGTTAGAGGCTGGTATATTTCAACCAAGTCAAAGTTCTTTCTCTCCTCCAATACTATTGGTGCACAATAAGGATGGATCATGGCGCATGTGTATAGATTATAGGGAGCTCAGTAAGCTCACTATTAGAGGTAAATTTCCCATTTCCGTGATTGATAAATTATTGGATGAATTACATGGAACAATTTATTTTACCAAGTTGGATCTTCATTCAGGATGTCATCAAATTAGAATGAAGACTAAAGATATTGCGAAAGAAGCATTTCAAACTCATGAGGGTCATTATGAATTTTTGGCCATGCCTTTTGGCCTTACCAATGCACCTCTACATTTCAAGGGTTGATGAATTCCATTTTAAAACCCTTCCTTAGAAAATTCATTTTAGTATTCTTTGATGATATACTAATCTACAGTATGTCATGGAAGGATCATGTTCAACATATTTACAGTGTGCTCAAACTATTGGAGGAGAAGAAATTATATGCAAAAACCTCCAAATATTTCTTTCGAGTACAAGAGCTAGAATATCTAGGTCAAATTGTATCTCATGAGGGTGTTAAGGTAGACCCTAAAAAAATTAAAGACACTAGGGGGTGGAAATTCCCCAAAACTGATCTGAAAATGGTCTAGATAACTTGTATGTATTTCAAGAACCTACCACTCATTTTAAATTAAATGATCTAGCTTGTACTTGACAATTTTGTGGAATTATTTACTTGAAAGTGGTGTATGAATTTTTATTGTTTATGTCTCTTAATTTCATTTGTTCTTGCTGAAATTTAACAAGTATTACAAAAAAATAATGTAGAAAATAAACATTTAAACACAGTAGCAAACTTAATCTAGGAGTTCACCTGAAATCTCAAGGGCTACGTCACCTTTGAGCTTGGTCATCTTGACTCAGCTCTTTGGGATTATGGTAGTTTTTTTACAAGTAAATACTTAACTCCAATGAATAAAAAATTGATCCAAAGGACTGAAAATACCATCAATATCCCTCTAATGGCTGTCCAAACTCTGCAAACATCTCTAGGCTCTTGTTGACATGATTCCTTCTGTCGGTGCACTAAGCTACTCTGAGCTTCTAAATGGAAAAAACTCCCTCATAATTTTGTTTTTTTCACTAAAAATAGTCCTTCTATATCCAACACACATCAGACACTAAATATCAACTTATAAATTGCTCTAATCGAGCACTGCATCCCTAAAATAGGTTATCCTCTACGGTTTGCCCACGGCTGCCCAAAACTTCACATCAGCTTCTTGAGTTGTATATTTTATCAAATTTTTCTGAAACTACTTCCATTGGTTTCAAAATGTCCTAATTAGTCAATATAGACTATTCATTCATCAGAAATGGCCTCCAGCTGCTCCAGTTTTGCCCCCAACACCTGTCGGCACCCCCTGGCACTAGGGTCACTCAAAAATTCTCTTTTGGGTTTTCGACCTTTAGATGTCCTCAACACTTTTTGAAACCTCTTCCATTAGATTCAGAATTATTTTTAAAGTCAATAATGACTACTGGTTCACTGCATATGGTCTCTAGTTGCTCTGGCTAGGCCCTGCACTGCTGCTGGAAAATGCTGGCAGTAATGGCCCCTAGAACTTTACTGAAGCTTTATGGATTTATAAAGTTCTCTACATGGTCTTCATGCCATTTCATCAGATTTAGAACATCTGAAATATCCAATTTTGACTATTGGATCTATTGATAAGGCCTCTAGCTCCCCTGGCCAGGCCTCAAACTGATTCTGCCTCCTCATGGCCCTGGTAGCCTCTTGAACTTAATTGAAGAAAAAACTTGCTTAAAAGCTCTCTGATGGCTCTAAAACCTGCTCCATTGGGTCCAACAAGTCTGAGATATTCAAAATTGACTATAAAGCAGTTGCGAGGATTTCTCACGTTAACGGGGTATTATCGCAAGTTTTTTAAGAATTATGGTAAAATGGTAGCACCTCTAACAACGTTATTGAAGAAAGATGCATTTTCATGGACTCCTGAAGTAACTAAGGCCTTTAAACATCTTAAAGAGGAAATGTGCCTAGCACTAGTCTTAGCTACACCACACTTCACAAAAACCTTTATTATGGAATGTGATGCCCTAGGAAATGGAATTGGTGTTGTTTTAATGAAAGAAGGAAGACCCGTTGCTTTTGAAAGTCATCCAATCAAAGAAAATTATTTATAGAAATCCATTTATGAGAAGGAAATGTTGGAAATACTACATGCAATAAGGAAATGGTGACCTTACCTAATGGGAAGACACTTCAAGGTAAAAACTGATCATGAGAGTCTTAAATACTTTTTGAAGCAAAGAATATCTTCAGAAGAGTAGCAAAAATGGGTCACAAAGATGTTCAATTATGACTTTGAAATCATCTAACAAAAAAGGGAAGCTAAAGGTTTTTGCAGATGCACTCTCAAGAAATGATGAAGACGTGGAAGAATTTCTTTGTGCCATTTCTATTATCCAACCGGATTTGATAATTAATGCAAGGGATGAATGGAAGAAGGACGAAGAAGTGTGGGCACTCATTCAAAATTTGTAGCAAGCTCCTATTACATCTGATACATTTAGTTGGAAAAATGATTCCTTATGGTACAAAGATCACTTATATCTTTGTAATAATTCCCAAATAAATCAAAATATTCTTTTGTAATTGCACACTTCTCCCTTAGGAGGACACTCGGGAGTTTTAAAAACATACCACATGGTGAAGAAAGAATTTTTTTGGGATGGCCTTAAATCTGATATTCAAAATTTTGTGGTGGAATGTTGGGATTTCTAGCAAAATAACGTTGAGACAATTAAGACCCTAAGTATTCTACATCCTTTATCCATTCCAAGTCAACATTGGTAGGAGATTTAAATGGATTTTATCACAGGTTTACCTAAGTTTGAAGGAAAGAAAGTCATCATGGTGGTAGTTGATAGAATTACCAAGTATGCACACTTTTGTGCATTATCTCATCCATTAAAAGAAAGTATAGTTGCTACTACATTTATGGAAACAATTCAAAAGCTACATGGAAAACCAAAGATTATTGTAAGCAACAAAGATCCAATTTTTACTAGAATTTTTTGGACAGAATTAGTTTCTTGTTTGGGTACTCAATTAGCTCATAGCTCATCTTATCATCCTTCATCTGATGGAAAAAATGTGATAATTAACAAATTTTTGGAAGGATATCTTCTTTGTTTTGTATCTGATAAAAAACCAAAAAGGGTAAAGTGGTTACCTCTGGCTGAATGGTGGTATAACACTTCCTTCCGTGTTGCAGCAAAAACCGCCCCATTTATGGAACTTTATGGATCTCATCCACAGTCCATCACATCATCTTTAACAAAAAATTCTGAGGTTCAAGCAGAGGAAAATCACATCGAGCATCAACAACAATTTCTCCAACTCTTCAAGGATAATCTAAATTTGGCACAAAATCGAATGAAGCAACAGGTAGGTCAACATTGCAGCAAGACAATTTTTTATGTAAGAGACTCAGTATTTTTATGGCTACAACCATACAAAAAATGTCCCTCAATCAAGCTAAAAAGGATAATAAATTATCGCCAAGGTACTATGATCCTTACAAGGTGTTGCAAAAGATTAGTACTACGACATACAAATTGTTGCTTCCTGCTTCTTCTCGAGTGCATCTAGTTTTCCATGTTTCATGCTTAAAGAAGGTTATAGGTCACAAATTTCCAATTCAAACAATATTGCCATAAATTAATGAGGAAGGAAAAATCATATTGTAACCTGAAGCAGTCACGGAAATAAGAACTCGACAGCTACGAAATCGATGAATTTCATAGTATCTTATAAAGTGGAAGAACTTACCCACTCAATATTCTACATGGGAGGATGGGAGTTTTATACAGAAGCATCCAGAGCTACTCAAGCATTGAGGAAAACACTTTTCTGAAGGAGAGGGACATGTTATGTCCCTATATTACTAGTGCAGTCCCTTATTGTTGTTAGTCTAGGCCCCTTATTGTTATTGTTGTACCCCTGTAACCCCCATATTTTTATTATTATGCCCTTACATTATTATTGCTAGTTCGTCTTGGATTATATGGTGACCCCATGGACTCCTATATATAGAAGGGAGGTTTTTTCAATTGTATCATCCAAGAATTGTTAATTTATGTAATGTAAAGGAGGTTTCCCCCTCAAAGTGGTTGAATTCTGAGGCGTTGATCTCTCTTTTCTTCTATTTTTGGAGCCGGTTTCATAATAAGAGACTCTTGGGATTCCAATTCGAAGGTATATTATTTTTTGTAATGCATAACTAAAACTATTTACAATATTTACAATATTCCCAATCCTTTCAGATTAGGTGAGAACATTTATCATCATAACGTGATTAATTCATGAATTATGATTTCCTCCATGTGGGGCCAAGAAAAATAATTTCCATGATTTAATTATAATTTTGACACTAATCATTAATATAATTACTGACACCCAATATGTAATATTTTATCTTCACCTTAAGATGTTTTGTCTACTATATGAGTCAATTAAATCTTACAAGCATATAACAATGTTGAAGATAATAATAAAAACATGTATTGACTAATCTTGAGGTCAATGCATAAAAATGATTAGAAATTAGTATGCATTAGCCAATGGTGATGTCCTTGCATTAATTTTAATGATACATTATCAGAATATATAAAAATTAACATGCATAAATAAGAATAGAATGATTTGCCACAAAAATAATGTATCGCAATGTTCATTCTTGTGAATATGATGGATCATGATGGATAGCCATAAAACCTTAAAGCCATATCATTGTATCTTAAATTAAATTATAGAAAGGTATGCATGCTTTTCATAATAAATGGGAAAACATATACATATCTATTTTTTTATACCATTTTCAAATAACACTATGATATTGATGCAGGGGCATTAGGCCCTAGAAAATACTTTGTATGTAAATAGACATAGGGGGGTCTCATGTTTTTAATTTCCTATGTAATTATTCATATTTGAGTGATTTAGTTAAATGTGTAGAGGAACTATAAATGTTCTCAAATCATTGGAGAACATGAGAGAGTTAGTTAGTTGGGAATATGAATATGAAGAGATAATCAGTTTCAGTAAACCTAGGGAATTAGGCTAAATTTAGGATTTTGAGGATTTCAAGAGTTTTGTTGAGTCGCTTTAGGAACTGAATCGATTCGTTACCATCCTGTATAAATTTAAGCCTCGAAGGCATTAATCAGGGGGCTGAATAGTGTGTGAATTCAGTCTTTATAAGTTGAAAGGGCCATTGATTGAAGATCTGGCCAAGACGAAAGGGAGTTTGTAAGTGATTTCATTATATGAATGAAAGAATATGTTTCTGTCTTACATGAGTATTAATTGATTCAATTTCTGTGTGAATGGGCTTTGAATTTTGGTAATTAATTGTATGAGTAATGTGGAATATAATCTTTGTGATAATGTATGCATATATTGTTAATAAGATTGAATGAAATTACATTGGGTAATTTTAGTTATCGATCACTAATGGGTTGACGACATAATGATGATCTGTATATATCGAGCATGGGTTGAGTCAATAAATGGAAGAAATTTTATGTACAAGTTTGAAGCATCGACTCTGGATGAATTGATGCTTTTAACACAGAGAATTCAATTTGAATTTCTAACCAAAGGACTGTTTAGTTAAGTATGTGACGGTGCATTCTTTGATTTTGGAACTATTTTATGGAACGAGATGTCACCGTGGAAATATGAAGAAATAGGGCAGAATTATGAACCATGGGCTCATATGCAAGGTCAAAATAGAACTGAGGTAAAGCCTTCCTTGCAAGAACATTGAATTGAACAAACAGTTGGATGAAATTGACAATGCAGAACATTGCATTATGAATTGGTGAACTGTTCGAAGGAACTTGGGGTAGGTTCGATGTCGTGAACTGAAACCACTGATGGGTTGAATCCTTTATTAAGGACGCAAGTTCAGATCAAAGTGATAAGGTTTAAGACTGTTTGAGTCTTAAAATGAAGCCAATCAAAATCGATGAGATGAAAAATCGATTTTAGGTAGTGTGAAGGTTTGAAGGTAGAACCAGAGTCAAAGGGGAAGAAAGGATAACTTGACCTCAGTGATATTGAATTACATTGTTAATTTCAGAGAGCTATGTTAAGGGAAAATGCATAGGAGCGTTGAATCAGAAGTCAAAATATTAAATAAGACACAGAGAATGGATAACGAAGGTTCAGTTGAATGTGAGCAACGGAACCTTGAGTAACTCAAGCGGTGGAGTCAACTGTGAAGCAGTAGTGAAAGTGGTTTCTTGAAACCACAAATGGGTTTCGCATAAGAAAAAAGTGGTAAGATGTTTCTGGAAAAATAATGCGGTAGTGTTGTTCGAGTGACATGCGTAAATGGTGGTATTTAAATACTGCCCATTTCGCATTTTATTTTGTTGTTAAATCTCAGGGTGAAAAAAAGCGCGATAGTTGTTGGATGATCCAATCCAAGGATAGGACAACGTTTGCGTGAGGAAGCTGCAGGTTTCTTAATGTTGGTATGTTGAGTGTTCTTCTCCATAGTAAACGCGATGAGTTATGATTGATGGGGGACCCACGAATTTTAATGTTTGTTGGGTTATTAATATAAGTCCAAGGTATTGATGTTTGTAACATTTGATATGTCGATATATATATATATATATATATATATATATGGGATCAATTACATTCAACTGTTGGTTTGCCTTGGAAAGCATAATCCGTTGGATGGTTAATGAGAACCTTGGGTAGATAACTATGTATGTATTGGTCGAAAGATTTATTTGGAATGAAGGGGAATTCGAATAGTTGATTGGAAATTTCGTAGAATGGGGTTTTGTACAGTCTTATAGCCATTTAATATTTATTTAAAAAGTAAAGCTTCAAAAATCTGGTTGAAGTTGATTTGGTTTTAAAGGTGAAAGGCAACTGATATGTGTTGTATGGCTTTAAACCATTAACTGAAGGAGCTCCCGCATAGAAGAAATCTCGCTTGTGTATGGTTTGATAACCATAAAGTTATAATAAAAAGAGAGATTCTACTTATGTAAGTGGTTGTATGGCCTTATGACTCAGAGTGAATGATTTTAAAGGAAATTTCGCAATTAAAAGAGTTTGGAAGGTGGATTAAGCACTAATTTGAGTGCAAGTGTTTTATAAGCAAGAGAATTTTAATTTCATATCTCAAATCTTAGATTTGAGATATTAAAGATTTCGGAGTTATTTATTTAAATTGCCAGTTCAGAAGATAGAAAATAGAATTGCCTAGATTTAGAATTTGTGTTGAAAAAAAGATTGGGATGCATTTTTATGTGCAGCTTTAAGAGTTGATAATGTGAGTTGGAGGGGTACCCCGCTTTCATGTGGTATAAGAGAAAGATAAGCTCTTGAAAATTTAATTTTTGAAATACATGTGTACTGAAGCAATGAATAAAGTTGGTTTTTAAATCTATTGATAGAAATTGCAAGTTTGAATAAGCATACACTAAAGGTTGATAATTCAGATTTCTAGAATCTGAAGTTGAAGGAAAAATAGTCTTGACGATTTCCAGGTTATGTTTTGAAAGTTTTGAACACAGGTATGAAGTGATGACAAAGTGATCAGACTTGAATATTACAGGACAGTGTGAATTGTAGCAGAGCATTGGGAGCATTGGGAGATATTTGCAGAAGCAATTGTAATTGGATGATGAACAATCTCTGAAGGTAAGTTGATGAGCAGTATTTAACTATGGTTTGAAGGAATGTTTGTAGGATTCAGATAGCAGGCAATTGAAGAAATCTCAGCAAAAGTAGATCACAGCTTTGAGAGCAGTGATGAAAGAGTCTAACCGAGGATTCTAAGGTGAAGAAGAAAGTGTGGCAGAACCTGGAGGATTCCCAACATAGGTTGGATGAAAGGAGAACAGATGTGTTCTTCAAAAGTTGCAGAGTGAAGCCTAGAGAGAGTAGAAGAGAGAGCTCAGAAGGTTCCAACAGATAGGGGACCAGTACTTGCCAAAAGCCCAGATCCGGAGGAAAGCATTGGTGAGGTAAGTGGCAGCAGGAGAGCTTGCTGTTGCAGAGGCTTAGTGTAGCTTGTGAGTGAAGAACTCATGATGGAGAAGAAGATGGCTACTGATGGCCATAGCAGAGATTGCAGAGGTTTTGAGAAAGGCCACAACAGAATGAAGAGAGAGGATGCCAAGATAGATGACATACAGAGATAGTTGAGAAAAGAAGAGTATGAGAAAGAGTTAGCTGAGATCAGAGAACAGTTTGACAAACTGAAGATGATGGTAGAGGAAAGCCAGAGAGTTTGTTGGCTCATGAAGAAGAAAGTGAAGTGGCAGAGGCTACAGATGAAGAGAGAGCAATTGATCAATGCTCAGCAGAAGGAGAGTTTACTCAGAATGACTGAGTATTTGGAGAAAGACTTGAAGACTTGAACTTCAAGTGAGACCAAGGGGTCGAATGACTTTACATCTGACAAATTGTGTATGTTTGCAGGAAGAACATGTGGAAAAGAAAAAACTACTGATGTTTTCACTAAGGAGGAAGATGGGACAACCATATATTTTGTAGATGTCCATACACAGCTGGAGAAAAGTTTTGTTTTCCAATACATTGGAAGCAGAGGAAGTCTAAATTATGATGATGGCCAAAAGATGGAAAGTGAGAAGTCAATTGGATAGCTTGAAGAGACTCAAGAGAAGACCATTGAAGAATTTCTGAAATGTATAGAAGACTTGGAACAGCAAGAGGATTTGATGATGAAATCATCAATTGAGACCATGGGGTCTTATGGTCTTAAAACTAACAAGATTTGTGTGAATGCAGGTATTGAAGAAAAAAATTCATGTAATGAAATTATAATGAGTGAGGGTGAATTTTGCTAAGAAAAGTATGATGATTATCTTTCCGAAGAAGATTAGATTGAACTATTGCAGCAAAAGGAATTCATAAATTCCTTGTTTATTGAAAGAAATTGTTTCAATGGAGATATGACAGTTATCTTTGAAGATAAATTTGTATATTAATGTCAATAATGACAAACTGATTTTGTAAAATGACCAAGTAAAGAGTGATGGACAGACAGTTGAATTTATTTCAGAGGTGGAAGATCAAAATTCTATTCTAATGGAAGATGAGGAGATAGTGATAGCATGAAACTTGACTTGTGAAGGCAGTGAATATTGTACAGAGATTTTCTCAGATGAGATGGAAAAATTGTGGCATGAGTTAAGTTTTCTAGAGTAGAGGATAGAAGCATAGAGGATAAATGTTCAGATTGTAAAGGCAAAATTGAATGAGAATGAGAAGGTTCATTTTCCTGAACCAGGGCAGGGAGACATCCTTGAAGAGGATGATGCAGAGGAGAGACTAGCTGACAATCTCGAGAATTATTTGAAGGGTTGGAATCAGCATACTGATATGCTGATGACAGGACAACAGACTAAAGTGTTGCTGGAAGAAATAACAGAGCAGCAAATTGAAGTGTTGCCAGAAGAAATTCTAAAGCAACAATTTAAAGTGTTGCCGGAAGAGGAAGAGACACAAGGATTTTATAAATTTGATGATTGTTTTCTGATTGCAGGTACTGATGGAAGGACTAAAGGATTTTTGGTCCAGGAGAAGAAAAGAGATGATGACAACGACTAGAAATTTAAAAACCAGTCCAAGGAATTATTGAAGTCAGAGAATGAAGAAATTGTCACGGGTGACAATCCAGAAGAATTTTCCTATCGCAGAGGACAAGAGGGTATGGATGATTAGGTGGTAGTAAGCATAGGAGTAAGAGCTAGCATAGGGGCTCAGCAAGCAGAATCATAAGTAGAAGTTTATAAATCAAGAAGAAACAATATCCAACAGTCAGAAGACATATTATATGAAGAAATTGCATTGATAAGAAAACTGATGGTGAGAGTGTCTAAGAAGAAGACAACAGCAAGAAAACGGAGAAACAACAACAACAAGAGGAAGACAGTCACAGAATATGAAGGCATAGCAAGTGGAAGGATGCAGCATAAAGTATGGAAGCCTAGAGAAGTGCAAAAGAAGAACATTGCAACAGATGACTAGCTGTAGAACAAAATATCGGATCTAGGAAAATAAGGACTGAAGACACATGATCAGGAGATCATGAATCATTTGAACCTTGGGAGTCTGATGCAGGGGCATTAGGACCTAGAAAATAATTTGTATGTAAATAGACATAGGGGGGTCTCATGTTTTTAATTTCCTATGTAATTATTCATATTTGAGTGATTTAGTTAAATGTGGAGAGGAATTGTAAATGTTCTCAAATCATTGGAGAACATGAGAGAGTTAGTTAGCTGGGAATATGAAGAGATAATCAATTTTAGTAAACCTAGGGAATTAAGCTAAATTTAGGATTTTGAGGATTTCAAGAGTTTTGTTGAGTCATTGTAGGAACTGAATCGATTCATTACCATGCTCTATAAATGTAAGCCTTGAAGGAATTAATCAGGGGGTTGCATAGTGTGTGAATTCAGTCTTTAGAAGTTGAAAGGGCCATTGATTGAAGATCTGGCCAAGAAGAGAAGGAGTTTGTAAGTGATTTCATTATATGAATGAAAGAATCTATTTTTGTCGTACATGATTATTAATTAATTTAATTTCTGTGTGAATGGACTTTGAATTTTGGTAATTAATTGTATGAGTAATGTGGAATATAATATCTATGATAAGGTCTGCATATACTATTAATAAGATTGAATGAAATTACACTAGGTAGTTTCAGTTATCGATCTCTAATAGGTTGATGGCATAATGATGATCTGTATATATCGAGCATGGGTTGAGTTGATAAATGGAAGAAATTTTATGTACAAGTTTGAAGCATCGACTCTGTATGAATCGATGCTTTTAACACAGAGAATTCAATTTGAACTTCGAACCAAGGGACTGTTTAGTTAAGTATGCGACGGTGCATTCTTTGATTTTGGAATGATTTTATGGAACGATATGTCACCGTGGAAATATGAAGGCATCAGGTGGAATTATGAACCATGGGTTCATATGCAAGGACGAAATAGAACTGAGGTAAAGCCTTCCTTGTAGGAACATTTAATTGAACACACAGTTGGGTGAAATTGACAATGTGGAACATTGCATTATGAATTGGTGAACTGTTCGAAGGAACTTGGGGTAGGTTCGATGTCGTGAATTGAAACCGCTGATGGGTTGAATCCTTTATTAAGGACGCAAGTTCAGATCGAAGTGATAAGGGTTAAAATAGTTTGAGTCTTAAAATGAAGCCAATCAAAATCAATGAGATGAAAAATCGGTTTTAGGTAGTCTGAAGGTTCGAAGGCAGAACCATAGTTCAAAGGGCAAGAGATGATCACTCGACCTCAGTGATACTGAATTACATTGTTAATTTCAGAGAGCTATGTTAAGGGAAACACATAGGAGCGTTGAATTAGAAGCTGAAACATTAAATAAGATGCAGAGAATGGATAACGAAGGTTCGGTTGAATGTGAGCAACGGAACCTTGAGTAACTGAAGCGATGGAGTCAACGGTGAAGCAATAGTGAAAACGGTTTCTTGAAACCACAGACGGGTTTTTCATAAGAAAAAAGTGGTAAGCTGTTTCTGGAAAAATAATGCGGTAGTGCTCTTCGGGTGACACGCATAAATGGTGGTATTTAAATATTGCCCATTTCACATTTTATCTGGTTGTTAAATCTCAGGGTGAAAAAAATTCGATAGCTGTTGGTTGATCCGATCCAAGGATCTGACGACGTTCACGTGAGGAAGCTGCGGGTTTCTTAATGCTGGTATGTTGAGTGTTCTTCTCCATAGTAAATGTGATGAGTTATGATTGTTGGGGGACTCCCAAATTTTAACGTTTGTTGGATTACTAATATAAGTCCAAGGTATTGATGTTTGTAACATTTAATATGTCGATATATATATATATATATGGGATCAATTACATTCAATTTTTGATTTGCCTTGGAAAGCATAATTCGTTGGATGGTTAGTGAGAACCTTGGGTAAATATAACTATGTATGTATTGGTCGAAAGATTTATTTGGAATGAAGCAGAATTCGAATAGTTGATTAGAAATTTCGTAGGATGGGGTTTTGTATGGTCTTATAGCCATTGAATATTTATTTAAAACGTAAAGCTTCAGAAATCTGGTTGAAGTGGATTTGGTTTTAAAGGTGAAAGGAAACTGATATGTGTTGTATGACTTTAAACCATTAACTGAAGGAGCTCCTACATAGAAGAAATTTGGGTTGTGTATGGTTTGATAACCATAAAGTTATAATAAAAATAGAGCTTCCGCTTATATAAGTGGTTGTATGGCCTTATGACTCAGAGTGAATGATTTTAAAGGAAATTTTGCAATTAAAAGAGTTTTGGAAGGTGGATTGAGCACTAATTTGAGTGCAGGTTTTTTATAGGCAAAAGAATTTTGATTTAATATCTCAAATCTATGATTTGAGATATTAAAACTTCCGGAGTTATTCATTTAAATTTCCAGTTCAGAAGATAGAAAATAGAATTTCCTAGATTGAGAAATTGTGTTGAAATAAAAATTGGGATGCATTTTTATGTGCTGCTTTAAGAGTTGATAATGTGAGTTGGAGGGGTACCCCGCTATCAGATATCCATTAACTATCAATTACAATTCTAATATATCCATAATTCATAAATGTTAGTAATGATTCTACCACATATATACACAATGGATAAATGTTATTATGAATTTCATAGATCTATTGATTCCTTTGATATGATACTAAATTGTCACCATAACTTATAATGGTATAATTGCAATAATAGTGAAACATATCCATATGTATGTATTAAAACTCATGTGCATGTAGTCATTTTTATATAATAATCATTAAATGCATTCTTTCTCTCTAAAATCATTGATACCTTAACATAAATTATGTGCCTTTATTCTATAAAAGATCAAGTTTTTAGAAAAAGCTCATGAAGACATTTCTCAATTATCAAATATCTCAAAGGAAAATAAAATCCTATAGAAAAAAATCAATTTAGAGAAACAAACGAGTAAAATATTAAAAAAAATATGGCAATCTAAAGAAACCAGTATAAAATGATGGAATTAGTGACTAGGTGACTAAAAAAGTTAGTCACCACAATTATTTGAAATGAATTACTACTAAATTTAAGAAATTTTAAGTGACCAAACTAAACATGAATTAATTAAACGACCAATTTAGTCTAGGGATAAAATATACGACTATATAATAAATGACTAAACTACAAACGACTAACTTAAATGACTAATTTAATCTAGGGTTAAAATATATGACTAGATAGTATGCGACAGAATTAAAAATGATTAACATAAATGACTATTATAGTCCAAGAATAAAAATATGACCATATAGAAAGTACAAAAAGTATATGAATTAGTCATTTATGTTAGTAATATGTTAGTAATTTTTAATTATGTCACTCCAGAAATGGGAAATTGGAATTTTAATACCGTAGTTTTACATTTCAATACAAGGGTCTATGAATCCATTTGTAGTGTTAAAATTTAGAGCCAAGTGTCTCTCTGAATCCTTTTATTGTATTAAAATTCTAAATCCCCTTTCATCTCCAAATTTTAACACTACAGATGGATTCAAAGACCCCCTTTTTTTGAATCCATCTATAACGTTAAAATTTAGAGACCCTTGTCTGCAATGTTAAAATTTAGATAGATGGATTCAATGACCCACTTAAAGGGGTCCATGAACCCATATATAATGCTAAAATTATAACCCTTTTATACAATCACAACTAAACGAACATAGAAGTTTCTATTAAAAGAATTAACCACAACACATATTAAAATAGTCAATGGGATCTAGATTAAAATAGTCACCTGGAAGGAAAACATAGAAGGATGTTCTCAGTTCTCCTCAATGGGATGAGTTCTTGTAAGTCCTCAGCACTTCAAATCTAAAATTCCTCTTTCTTGATGGTGAAGAAAACCAAGACAAAAATGCAACTCAAAGGGAGCTCACAAGAAAAAGATAGAGAAATATGACAATGATGGTGGATCAAAGTCAGACCAAAAGTATAGATCCAGAGTGATCTTTAGGCAAAAAGAGGTAGTGAATGAATGGAAAAACCATTCTATTTATAACAAAATATTGAGTTAGTGATATTGGTGCATAGTTAAAATATTATTAACCAAATCAAGATCCAATGTTTATGGAATATTTTATTATATTTGTTGGAGGGAAAAAGAATTTGACTTAGGTCAAATCCCTTTATTTGTAAATAATAAATAAATAAATGATTTATTTATTATTTTAAGGATGTGGTTGAGTAATAATTAAATAAATAGTGATTTATTTAACTATTTATGAGTGATTTAGTCAAATTTAACAAGGAATATTATATAAATAAGGTTTAAATAATTATTCCTATAAAATAATAAAATAAATAATAATTTATCTAATCAATTTTCCTGTTTTGGGTTAAATATGACCAAGAATATTAATTAAATTTTTGTTTAACTAATTATTCCTTAAGGAAAATCAAACAAATGTAGATTTATTTAATATTTCCTCATGGGGTTTCTTGTTTAGAACATAAACAACTTAATAAAGGTGTTTTACTAAGTTATTTTTCATGGTGAAAGCAAGTTTACTTAGGGTAAAATTGGTCTTATATGGTGTACTTAGGTCCATCTAATAGTAACAGGTTAGATGACCAAAAAATGGTGTAACAAATTTCCCCTTAGCATACAAGCTTTAGGAGCTAATCGTATGATCGAAGTAGGTTGTAAGAATTCAATCACTAGATACCGAAGGGGAAGTCAAAGAGAGAGAAATATAAGGTAGATCAAAGCGCTAGAGGACTAGACCCTGAGGAGGTGAGACTTACAGGTGCGACAAGTCTCCTTTATGAGTAATTACCTATGCTATAGGTGGCAAGGGAGGCATAACTATGCCCGCCAAGACAAAGTAAAAAATAATAATGCATCCAGTAAACAAGGGACTGAACAATATAGTACATGTTGGAATAAACATGAGCCAGGTAAAAACATGATAATGAATCCCACATACATACTCTGCCTAGGATAACGACCAGGACTTATACAATACAGATACAAATACAACCCAAATGCCCTTGTAAATAGGAAAGGGCTCTGAAAATCTGACTGATACATGCAAACAAAAAGGCGTTGAAAATGACTGAGGCCGACATCATAAAATATATGGAGCTGTATCAAAGACTGTAATGAAGAGGTCCTCTGGGCATGTGAGGGGCTACCTGTAGGGCCACCCCCTCACGAGGGTGGAAACATCTCACACACACACCTGGGAATCACCAGTATCAGCTGCTGCATCACTGAACCATCAAGTATACGGATCTTGATCATGCTAAAAAGGAGCTAGAGATGAGAAAAAATCAAGTCAAAGAGCAGTAAGAAGTCCCTTTTCCTGATCCAAGGCACCAAAAAATAGTGGACGCTAGGACCAAGGTACACCGCCCTCTAGACCTATCTTCTGGAATGAATGATCTGATGTCCACAGAAGGAGGTCTGCCATAAGTGACGCAATAAGTGATCCTCAACTAAGGCATGAGAGAAAATAGTAGAGCGACTGATAAATTGACACCAGGGATGATGATGAAATGGGGGGTACTGAGTAGCAGACAGATGAATTCCCTTGTTAGAGCATAAAGGGCATGGGTTACCTGGCAGCGACTGCCACAATATCATGAGGGATAGGGCACAAAAGGGTTGGATGCCATAATGTGCAACACGAGAGAGGAATGAATCAATGAAGGATGGATGACTATAGCAGGATACAAATGGACTCGGGATAGACTCCATGAATGAAATGATGACACAACTCAGATGCTCTAAACAGGGGTGACTCGATGATGCTGCCACACAGTAAAGGTCCAATGGGGACCATAAAAGCATGAGTACATGATGGTTACTCACAATGAAAATAAACACGAGTATGGAAAAGTATGAAGGAAAAATGGTGCCCCAATTACAAGTGTTTCCAGTGAAGAAATTCGATTTTGAGGAGTGGTGAAGTGACCCTTATTGGACGAAATGTGTCCTGGTGAAGTATCAAATCACCAAAAATTAACAGATACCCGTTTGAGGGCTCATTAAGAGCTTTCCAATGGTGCAGATAGTTTGTCAAACTGAGTTAGAGTTTGGTTGTAGCAGGAAAAATAAAAATCAAGGGTTTCTATTTTAATGAGGCATTTTTCCTCCAAATACATTCATTTGCATGTGGAGCTGTGGTGAATGTAGAGAGGAGAGAAGGCCCTAAATCTTGGGTGATTGTAGAGGACAAATCGACCATTGGAATCTAGATTCGTTAGTTGCAAGTAAGAGGCCTAACCCTACTCTTTCATTTCACTGGATTGAAAGTTAAGTTTAGGTACCCAAAGCTCATGAACAGACCAGGTCGCATGTTTTGGGGTCTATTCTATGGCCTGTGTAGCAGGTACTGGGCAGAAAAATGCGACCTGTCCCAGGAAATGACATGAAAGTGCAACCTGTCAGAGAAAGTGGTTTCAATGCTATTTTTGGCTGAGATCTAGTATTTTATGGTTGAGTGGCATAGGTTCCCCCAAGCATGTTTTTGTCATGCCAAAATGTATTTAGAAAAAAGGGAATCTAAACACATTTTTGTGATGTGGTGTGCCATTTGTTTTTTTTATGGTTATGCAGTTTCAGAAACGGAATGGAGGATTACCAATCTCTTTTGGTACTGCATATATGAAACAAATGGACTAATTTTCTGGGTTGGCATACATGGTGTCACTATCCCAAAGAGAGGATTTGGAGATAATGAACGGGTGCTCTCATAGAAAACTGATAGGTTGGTCAACAACAATCTCTAGGGGACTGGGTTATTGATGTAAGATGAAGGAATGATGAGGGGTATCATCCCTAGAGTGATTTGAAATGATATGGGACTCTAGAGGTTCATATAAATGGGGAAGAATAATGGTACTAGAGTCTACACGACCATATACACCAGGAGAGTTGTGGAGAATTGCTTCTCCTGGACTCTCAAATATGGGTGACCCCATATCAAAATATTGGGTGTCAATGTAATGGCCACAAGGTATATGTGGTTCGAATGCATGGTTTCGATGTAAGGGGGGATAGATAAAGTCGGGGGTGGTTACTACTTCCATAATTTCATCATCATAATGGAAGATGGTGTGACCGGTGGATGAAAAACCACCTGACGTGACAAAGCTACCTGACTCATCTACTTGTTTTTTCTTCACCCCTTGTGACGATGTGCATGTGAAATTCTCTTCATCATAAGCCCAAGGGGATCATTGAAGGGAGGTCAGGAAAAATAAAAGGGGAAGTCCCAGGGGGGTCTTCCACCTTGGATCTCATAGATGATGACAGGTAGTGGACAGTGTTCGAAGAATACCATTTCGACATCCGAAGGGAGGATGTATATGGAAGTGGATGTGTCCTCTGGTTTTTCTGAAGAAAAAGGTGTAAATAAGAGAGCGATGGACTCATTGTGCTTGGCCTCGAATCGGCGAACTACTGCTAGAGAGGTGCGAAAGTCCATGAGGTGAGGATAGTGGTGGGTATAATGGCCATGGAGATCACAAAAATCACAGGGGTGGTTAGTGTGAATAGCCTTGGTGTTCTTTTTTGTATTCGAGGAAGAAATAGAGGTTTCCAGGACTATAGACTCAGAGAACACGACATTAACCATGGGCTTGAGACGAGGAAATTTAGGACAAGTATGGGTGAAATGAGAAACAACATCACACAAAGGACACTAGATAGTATGATTTGGTGGCTGAGGAGGGGAAGGGTTTGTCTGGGCAGCCTTGTCTTTATATGTCTTCTTACGATATTTTCCCTTCTTACCTGAAGTAGTTGCAATAGGAGATGGTTACTGTTGAGGTGGCTGAGGCACTGTAGCAGTGAGAGAAGTCATGGGGACCGGTTGAACTGGGGTCAAAGAAAGATAAGGTTTGGGTTGACCAGGAAGGGTAGCAGCTGGGGGATCAAGGTACCAGATGGAAATCCCTGGGGTAAAGTTATGAAGAGAGAGGGTAGCCATGACAGGTACTGTGTAAACTCGAGGAGGGAGAGCTAGGAATAGTATCTGACCAGAGGGGTAATGGCCATGCAAGATGGCTCCAAGATAGTTAAGGCCTAGAGGAACCATTTCAGGAGGGTAGAAGGGCTCATGAACACCAGCTATAGATGAAGGGACAAGAGGAGGGGGTCCAGAAGGCTAAATCGAAGGGCTAGGAGTAGACTGTGGAGGGCGAGGTTGTTGAATAGCCGAACCGAGCCGCTTGAGGGAGGCTCAAGACAATTGCATCATGCAAAAATTAGATGAGCTATAATCTGATACGGGAGGAGGAAGACCAAGGAATGTAACAAGAAATGAGGAGTCTTTGTAGACTCCAGATGAGACACTGGTCAAAGGATCGACTGTTTTCTTATTGGTCACCGAAGAGATGATGGACTCAGGGGAGGTCTGAGACTTCGGTTCGTAATATGTCAACTGGTCAATGGTGACTATATTTTCATTATGACAGGAGGACATCTTGTGGTGTAATACAGATGGGATAGTAGACATTACATAGGGGTAGCAACGACCCAATAGAATTTCGTAATCTAAGGGGGCATCTATGACTTCTACGTCAACACAAACAGTCTTACCTGCAAGAGTAATAGGACAATTGCGAAATAGGCCAATGGGCTAGGAGGCATGGTCATCCCATGCTCAGAGAGTGATCATGGAAGGAGCCAACTCAGGTGATCTGAGTTGCTTCCAAACTTAAGCGAACATCACACATGTGGATTCCCCCTCATCAATGATACACCGAGAAACGTTGGCATTCCAGATCTTGACTAGGATTTGGAAAGCGATGGAAGTAGGGAGAGGAGGAAGTTCTGACCGATCAAAATCAAAGATGATCAATCGATCATCTAAAGGATCTACAACGCCCATGGCAGATAGTAGAGCATTTTGTTGTGAAAGGCACGACTGGAGGAGTTCGAGTGTTGAGATGATAGTAGGAGATTGCGCCAAATCATCTACTATATTATAGGAATGGGTAGCTTTGTGAGAAGAAACATTTCAGCGTAATGGTCCCTTGTGGATCTTGGTATCAACCTCTGCCTTAGGCTGAGGGATCTGAAAAGGACCATTAGGTGTCAAAAGAGGCTCTATAGAACCTGAAGAAGGGGGCTCAGGGACAGACGTAGCAGGAGGCTTGTTGTACTGATGGGACTGAGTCTGATGGTTAAGGTCTATGGTTATAGGTTGGTCAGAATTCATCATGATAATCTGGTAATCGGAGGTACTAGATGGAGAAGGTTGAGTGGCCACCTGAACTTTAGGTCGTTGGGTAGCCACAAATCCTTGTTGAGGGAAAGGATTAGTAAACATAGCTAGCTGACTAGGCGCAGCACTGGGAGGGATGGAAGGGGAGGCTTGATGTCCTCGCAATGTTGCTTGAGACTCCCACATCTACTTCATATGAGGTAAAAGAGAACAATCGTGCATGTAATGACCATAAACACCACAACAAGAACAAGGCTTGTTCATGCAAACAGGCCTGTCCTTCTTGGGTTGAATTCCCTATTGCTGGTTAGCAGTGTTAGGTGCATTGATTTGAGGATTAGGTCCAATATTACCGGGAGAAGATGGATTTTGAGTGCCTTTCCTCTTCTTTTTGGAAGGAGGAGGATTAGTCGGGCCCTGTTGTACATACACCTGCCCTTGAGGGGGTAGTGGCTGCTATTGCGGGGGTTGAGAAGGAAAGGGAGGGGGAGGTGCTAATGTTGGAGGAGCTAGAGCACTAGGCTGTGGATACACATAATAAGGAGGTTGGATAACATTGTGGTAAACAGGAGGTTTGGAAAAAGGAGGAGGCATGCTGTATCTTGGATACATGCTACAGCGAGGGGGAAAAGTGTAGGAGGTGTTGGCCTCCCCCTGAGGAAAACCATAGCCCATGGGAGGCAGAGATATGGATGAGAGAGAGCTCCAACGATACCGTCGATGGCATGAGATGCCCCCGGTGCGTTGGCACCACTAGGTCTAGGAAGATCAGGTAGAATGGTGTAAACATAACTCGACTGAGTGTAGATCAGGTCATATTTTAACGAAATTTGGAGAGCGGCTTCTTCAGTTTGAGGAAAATGCGATGCGAAATCTTTGCCGATAGCAGGCAAGAGAGATCTAAGGAACCAGTCCATGTAGACATAGTCTTCGAAGGTAGGGGCTCAACATAGGCTCTTTCGTCTTCGCCATTCCTGGACATTATCGGATAGGCGGGTCGCAGACGATTGACGGAAAGAAGTGGAAAGTTTGGTACCAATGTCGTAACGAAGGGGAAGCTGGAAATTAGACAGAAAAGCTCGAGCAAGAGTCGTAAAGGTGGTATGATAGGATGAGGCCTGATCAACATACCACTTAGAATATTCGCCAATAACCGTACATTGGAACAACCGAAGATGGACAAAGTCATCGGTAAGGGAGTTAGGCGAACACCACATGTGGAAAGATCAAACATGATTTGTAGGATCTTCTCCAGTAATACCTTCAAACTTGGGAATGTCAGAAGGGAGCTTGGTCGGCATAGCAGGGCAACTAGCGTGATGGTTTATATGGTCATTGATCAACTGGTTAAAATCGGGAAGACTAAGGCCTGCCATATAGGGGAGCAACAAAGCAGCCGGAGTAGTTCTTGTGGTGGTCCCACTAGTAGTATTCCCAGCATTAGGGTTGGGGCTACCACCAGTGTTAGGTCCTGAACCAGACATGGTGAAGGTGATAGGAGGATAACTGGGGGCAGAACCAAAAGGAGAACCTAATGAACCATAAGAAGAGTTGGTGTGTATACTTAATGGATGACTGACTCGAATCCTACGTGGAGGAGTAATTCTTCCTACCCGAAACTGAGGGTGAAGGCCAAGAAGTATCTGGGATAAATGCCTTGATGGCGCAATGATGACGGCACAAACACGACACAAAGGGAAGATATACCAACAAGGGCGGGGAGGTGCAGGATTAACTGATTACAATGTCCAAACAAGAGCAGAGAGGTGCAAGATCAATTGATTTCAATGTTAAAGTCTTCGCTTAGCGGTGTTAACCAAGCTCTTCTTCACTTAGGGTGTATGTGTAAAGTGTGTAAATTTTAATTTTTAAACCAAGGCATTTTGTGTTGTATAACTGTAAATAAACCTGTAGATAACACTATATGAAATTGAAATAACAGAAAAGAAACAACTAATAATGCAATAATGTAAACCCAAGGAGGTGGGCTATTCGGTCAATTTATTGTGTTCTAAATTGCTACATTAATTTATCAATCTGGGATTCGTAAGCTGATGAAGTGTGGCGCACTATATGTGCAAGATAACCTATCTCTTACTTTTTGTCGTTTTTGGATTTTTATGAAATTCTAAAAGTCAAGTATGGAGACAAATATTCAAGACAATGATGTCCTTCTAATGATTTTCCAAACTTCAAAAGAATTTTAAAACACACAATGACAAAATTAATTCTTCAAAGAAAATCAAATTGCATCACTATTCTAGTCAAACAACAGTGAACTACTGATCATGAAACTCATTATCCTTGCTCCTTTCCAAATACAAAAGAAACTATGCTTAAAGAAATCCAAGAATTGCAACAAAGTAAATTTAAATCAAATTACATCAACTTATATTCTGATCGCTCGCCATTAGTCCAGCTATGGCTTTCGGAGGTAACCATAAACAACTTGAGCAACCTGATATCTAGTTTGCAGAAAAAGAAACTAATATCAAACTACACACTCATACTTCAATCCCTCACCATTAGTCCAGCTATGGCTTTCAGAGGTAACTGAAAATGACATGAGCAATTTAATATTTCTAACTTGCAGAAAGTAAACTAATATCAAACTACACACTCATACTTCAATCCCTCACCATTAGTCCAGCTATGGCTTTCGGAGGTAACTGAAAATGACATGAGCAATTTAATATTTCTAACTTGCAGAAAGTAAACTAATATCAAACTACACACTCATACTTCAATCCCTCACTCACCGTTAGTCCAGCTATGGCTTTCGGAGTTAACTGAAAATGACATGAGAAATTTAATATATCTAAATCTAACTACTGAAGAAAATGTGCAAGACTGAAATAAACAAAGCAGTACTGGAATTAAACAAAAACTAAGAAAAATAAATTAGCAGAAGAACAATATTGATTCCATGTCATTAGTCAAAAGATATGCAAATGCCCGGGCTGCCTATTTGTAATCTGAAACAAGAACACTGATCAGTTAACAACAACATAAAACATGAAAGATTATGGACATAAGTAAAATGTAAAGCATGAAAGATTATGAACAGAGATGAAGCATAAATACCATGAAAGATGCAATGTATAAACACGTGAATGACTTATGGCACAATGAACTTAAAGAAATAAAACAAGAAACTATACAGTAATGCACAAAACCTCAGCGTGTGCAGGGGCCCTCTGCACAGACCTCGGGAAACAACCTTCAAATACGAATTACGCTTGGAAACAGAGTCTTCTTATATATTAAAATGCAGTCATAACATAGAAATGATATTACAGCACAGTGGCAACGCAATTACATTACAGAGCTATATGGAGGCTAGCTATTATGCGTATGAAAACGCGTTATTTATAACAAAGGTGATATAACTAATTCCCTAAAGTTTGTGCTGATAGAGACACGTGAACCATCACGTCCAGAGATCCAGCATCATGGCTGCCGTGAGGAGTAAATCTATGAAGATTGGATGTTAGATTCGGCTTATGGAGCCGTGTACAGGTGTTGATGTGTCTCCCGTAAATTAGAAACGGTCATACAAATCTTCACGTGATGAGAAACAGAGTCCTGTCACCATGGGACTCTACGGTTGACTTCCACTTGGCCACCTTTGACCACAACCTCCTTAGGTGAATTTGCCCGAGCCAATAGGACACGATCCATGTCCACATCATTTCTGACTTGCCCATGTGGCTCGATTTGCCTTAAGACACCTGCAACATAGACTTTCACAAAATGGCTGCGGAAAGTGGCAAGATTCCGCAGTTAAATGAGCAAAAATCTAAATCAAACAACAGACACAAAACATAGTTAAAAACCATTTTAGATGCTCTTTTACAATTAATATGCAATGATATTGACAACTTAGAAGGTTCAGGTGAATGAAAAAGGTCTAGAAAGGTGTATAGGAAAAATGCAGATTTGAGACTCAACATACCCCCACTGTGAAGGTGTTGCATGTCCTCATGCAACCAAAATTTTGATAATCCTTCTTCAATTCATATGCCTTGACACTTCAGCCAGTACATCCAGTCCTCTCCTCCTCTTCCTTGTTGCTACTAACATCCTGGGCTTTTTCATCAAGCATCTGAATTTGATATTAATCAGTGCTCTGCTTAACTTCTGGCATTTCTTCTTCAATTTCCTGTTCTTCTTCTGCCATAGTCCCACATGTAGCATGGTATTATCATGAATGATTTTGTCCAATTTACTTTGTTCCTTCAATGTCTCATTTTCATTTTTAATGTGTCTATTTAAAAGCTCTAGCTCAAAGACTTCTTGTTTCAGTGATTGGACTAGATCATCTTGTGTTGTGTGAGGCTGAGTGGACGAAGTACTGGGACCTGTAGCTGCTTTTTCTAAAGATTCTATATAATCATATACTTCTTGCTGCTTTGGGTCTATATCAAGTGTCGTTTTTATTGGGCTGTCCCCAAAATGCCGTGGAGGAGAGTTGTATTCAAAATCTGGCTGAGAAGGGCTCACATCAACGTCTGGCTGAGAATGGGATGGACTATGTTCAATGTCTGACTGAGAATGAAATGAACTAGGTTCACTGTCTGACTGAGAGTGAGATGGACTATGGTCAACTGGGGATTGTTCAGATGTTTCTTCTCCCAAATCAATAAAATGGGGTCCTTTCGTTTGCGTTTTCCTCAACTTCCCCTTAAGCCTGGAACTTCTTCTCACACGCTGTGGACCACTGTCTTTTTGCTTTTGTTTTCCTTTCTCTTTCTTTTTGGCCATAGATGACTATTCTTGAAGGTAAACTAGTCTTTCAGATAACACTTGATGATCTTCTTCGGAAGAAGGGGTTTGATGCATAGCCTCAACACTTTTTCTCTCTTTTGATGTTATTGGCTTTTTACCCTTGGTTTCTTTCTTCTTCCTTTTTGACAGTCTCTCTTCCCTACTAGTTCTTTCAATTGTAGTAGTAGGAGTGCTTTGAGTTTCATCATTTGTTCTTTTTCTCCTACTCCTTCTTGATGTGCTACCTTCAGGAATTTCTTGGGGTTCTTCAAAGAAATTTTTGATCAAAAATTGTTCCCATGTGTCCTTGTTCTCTTTTAACTGTTTTTCAATCAAAATTTTCACAAGACCATGGTGATATAGATGTGGTTCTACATCCCCTAAATGCTTCTGAACAGTCACAGACATCTTCTTCAAACTATTTAATAGAAAATATGGGAGATTGAGAGTTTGATTATCTAGAAAATTCATCAGCAATCTGGTATGGTACATATACATGGACCCAAAACGGCCTTCACAGGTGATAAATTTTTGAACAACTAGCAGCAAAGTAGCCCATTCCTCTTTCAAAGCATGAACATGAATTCCTCTTTTAAAAATAGTTATGTCCATACCTGGGTTATGTAGAATCACTCTCCAGGCTTCATCACTAATGCTTTTGTTCTTAAACCAACGTGCACCCTCTTGAAGAAGTTCTGTGGCAGATGCTATAGATGCCTCATTCATCGTAAACTTAAGGTCTCCAATCTCTACCTCCAGGCCATTGAAAGACCTTGCAAAAGCTTTTGTCACCTCTTTATGGTAGCCTCTAAACTTTTGGATAAACCGCAGCCACTTTGCCTTCTTCAATATATCCCTGACTTGCGGGTATCCTTCCATGAATTTAGGTCCCTTTGGTTCTGCTCTCAACAATTTACTCATCCTTCTTTCTGCTCTTTAAAAACTTGCCTGCGTGAGGAGGGTTCAATGGAAGTAGGACGGCTGAATGAACGGAAATGAGCACGATGACTGTAGGTATATATCAGAGAGTGGGTATACAGACTGTAGCGTAACAGAGAACGAAATGGGGTGAAGCGGAACAGAGAAGGGTTACGTGAGCACGGCGGAAATGCGGCTGTGAGATTAATAGAACAATAGGAGGAGTATAACACATCCGACAGTGTTTTAAAATTTGGTGGCTGCAAAATAAATGTAAGCACGTTTATACAACGGCTACGGATTTTATGCGGCTGAAAGAAGCCGTAGTCAAATCAACTACGTCTCATTGTCACAGGTGGAATATCGGAGTATGAGTGAAGATCGGAGGTTTAATTATGGGACCGTTTGAGAATGAATGCAAGGATTGTGGGAGGATTGTACAGAGATCATGGAGTGGTTATGGAGTTTGTCAATACAATCATTGCACATAATGGAGCTTATGGTTTATAACTATATAAAAATGTGCTTAAATGCTATTTGAAATAAATTTTTACTCATACCTTGGAATTCTTGCCATTTTTCCTTGGTCTTCAATTAGTTTCTCCTCATTGATATCTTGAATGCCCCATGTCTTCATAATTGGTCCTCATACCTGCATTTGATTTCATGATTGTGGAAATAACATTTGGCTGTACATTCTTTTGAAAAACAGAGTGGTAGCTGCGGAATCTGCTTCTGGCTGCGAAAACTGGTGTCAGCTGCGGAAACAGATGTCAGCTGCGGAAACTGACACAGCTATTATTTGGGTGAATGGAAATGAACGAATGACAATTGACTAAATGGAAATGGTCATGAAAGAGAATTTTGTTGGTGAAATGGAATGAAATAGATAAAATGAAGTGAAATGGAATGAAGTGGAGTGAAATGAAGTGGAATGAAGTGGAATGGGTGGTCACAAAACTTGTGAAATGAAAGAGAGATTTTTTTTTGGAAAATATAGGGTGTCAGGTGTTCCTGATTTTCACCCTACATTTTCTGTATAAGACTGCCAATCAGTGATTGGTTTTCAGGCTTATACAATTTTTTTTTTTTTTTTTTTAACTGAGAAGAACAAAAGCTAGGCTGGTGGAGAAGAAGAATTCTTCTGTACCAGCCTGATTGCAGAATTTTCTTGAAACATTTTGACAAATTCATCTTTTGAGAGTGGCTTATGATAAGCTTTCAATCTGTGGCCATTCACAATAAGAGGAGTTTGAAACTCATCAATGGTCTTGATTCTTACCACTCCATTGCTAAAGATCTTGTCAATTTCATATGGCCCAAGCCAATGAGTCTGAAATTTTCCTTGAAAATCTTTAAACTTGGAATCAAATAACAATGCCCAATCTCCTTCTTGAAACTTCTTCTCTTTGATGTACTTGTCATGCCATTTAGCTCTTTGATATTGAACTAGATCAGTTCTTAAAATTTCTTCTTGTCTGATCTCATCTAGCTCGCTCAACTGCTCCATTCTATGCTTTTGGGCTTCTGATAAGTCCATCCCCAACTGAACTGCTATCTTGAAGGTCTTGACTTGGAACTCAATGGGGAGTAGGACTTCCTTCCCATAAACAAGTTCATAGGGATAATGTCCTGTTTTATTTCTCCATGTAGTTCTGTAGGCCCACAAGGCTTCAAGAAGCCTTTCTGCCCAATCTCTTCTATGTAGATGAACAGTTTTGGTGATGATACTTTCAAGAACTTTGTTGGTAGACTCCACTTGACCATTTGCTTGCGGATGGTAAGGAGTAGATCTTCTGTGCTTGATTTTGTATTCTTCCATCAACTTCTCCACCAAGTTGGATGTGAATTGGCTTCCCTGATCTGTCACAATTTCTTTTGGAACACCAAAGCGAGTAAAAATATCCTCATAAAGAAAATGAACAACTGAATTTTCAGTAGCAGATACTAATGCTTTGGCTTCTACCCATTTAGTAACATAATCAGTACAAACCAATATATACTTCTTTTGCTTAGATGGTGAATTAATAGGTCCTATGAAATCTAAAGCCCATTTTTCAAAGGGTTCGATGAGTACTTGTGGTTGCAATGGCATTTCATTTGAAAGGGTAGGTTTCCCTACTCTTTGGCAGCTGTCACACCTTTTGACATATTGTTTTGCATCTTTGAAGAGGGAAGGCCAATAATATCCTAAAGAGAGGATTTTACAGGCCGTCCTTTTGTCTGCAAAGTGTCCGCCGCATGGTTCATCATGACATGCCTTAAGAATATCAGGCATTTCATCTTCCCTGACACATCTTCTGATCACAAGATCTGGCCCTGTTTTAAACAATTCGCTAGAAATCCATGAATATTTTGAACTCTCCTGAATAATTTTTCGTTTTTCACTTGGAAATAAATGTGAAGGTAGTTTCCCTGTAACCAAATAGTTAGCAATATCTGCATACCAAGGGGTCTTAATAGTTACTGCAAACAAGTATTCATCAGGAAACTTATCTTCTACGTGAGAATCTTCTTTAGTATTCTGAATCCTAGACAAGAAATCAGCTATTGTATTCTGTTTTCCTGGTCTATCCAACACAGTAATATTGAATTCTTGCAAAAGTAAAAGCCATCTTGTCACTCTGCCATTAGTAACAGGTTTGTTCATTAAATATCTAATTGCAGAATGGTCAGTATGAATAAAAGTTTCATAGCCTGTTATGTAATGTCTAAACTTATTAATTGCATGAACAACAGCTAAAAACTCTTTTTCAGTCACAGTATAGTTCAACTCTGTGGGAGTCAAAATTTTACTGGTGTAATAAATGGCATAAGGAATTAAATCTTTTTGACCCAACACAGCTCCAAGAGCTGTATCTGAAGCATCTGTAGAAATATGGAAAGGAAGTTTCCAATTTGGTCCTCTCAAGATGGGTGCTTCAGATATTCTTGTTTTCAAAGTTTCAAAAGCGGATTGACAATCAGGATCCCATTTAAATTCACAGTCTTTTGTAAGCAACTTGAAGAGTGGATATGCTATTTTAGTGAAGTTCTCTATAAATCTTCTATAGTAACCAGTAAAACCTAGAAAACTTCTAACATCTCTTTGACAATTTGGAATAGGCAACTTGGAGATGACTTCAACTTTTGATCTATCAACTTTAATTCCATCTCCTGAAATATGATGTCCCAAAACAATCCCTTCAGTAAACATCATAAAGCATTTTTCATGGCTTAATGAAAGGTTTGTTTCTTTACATCTTATGAGAACTTTTTCCAAATTTTCTAATGCCTCTTCAAATGAATTACCATAAACTGTAAAATCATTCATATAAACCTCTACACAATCATGGATTAGATCAGAAAAAATTCCTAGTACTGCTCTTTGGAATGTTGCGGGTGCATTACATAACCCAAAAGGAAGCACTCGGTAGGCAAAAGTTCCCCATGGACAAGTAAATGTGGTCTTATCTTGATCTTCAGGTGCTACCTGAATTTGATTATAGCCACTAAAACCATTCAAAAATGAAAAGTACTTTTTACCTGCTAATGTATCTAATACCTGATCAATAAAAGGCAAAGGAAAGTGATCCTTCAAAGTTGCTTTGTTCAATTCCCTATAATCAATGCATACCCTCCATTTACCATTCTTTTTAGGTACTATAACCAAAGGAGAAACCCATCGGCTATCCGAAATTGGATAAATGAAGTTTACATTGAGTAGTTTTTGGAGCTCTTCTTTCACTATCTCCCTAAGATTTGGATTCATCCTTCTTTGAGGTTGTCTGATTGGTCTACTATTTTCCTCAATAGAGATATGATGGATGCAAGTCTTAGGATCAATACCTTTCATGTCAGTATACTCCCATGCAAATGCAGTAGAATGTTTTTGCAAGATTTTGATTAGTTCTTCTTGTTGTGACTTTTCCAAATGTTTGTTGATATTCAATGTTTTCCCTGGAAAAATCTCAATGGTAGAACTACCAAACTCTTCCATAGAGTAAAGAGACATTTGTCTTGATGATAAATATTCTATGTCACATTCCAACTGAAATTGTGTGGGGTCATATTCTGAAGATGTCTCAAAATTTTCTAATGTGTTCAAAATTTGACTATCCTCACTGATTTCAGAAATGGTAAAGACAAGTTGTATAGTGTCCTCATCATCAACCCATTCATTGTCTCCTACTTCTGTGATTGCTTTTGCTGGAGGATACAAATTGAATTTCTTTGTCGAATTACCATTAGAAATGTACATATCCCCATATCTACAACTAATAAAAGCATCAGCTGTGGCTAGCCAAGGTCTTCCTAAGATAAGTGGGTGCCCTCCTAGATTACTCTTGGGAGTCAAAATCATAAAATCTACCGGATATTCCCAAGAATTTAAGGAGACTGAAATATCTTCTAATACACCATCTGGTTTAATAATTGATCGATCTGCAAGTTGCAGTAAAGTAGGTGTAAAAAGAAGGTTAGGAAGTTTTAGCTGGTCCATAGTCCGTCTACTCATAATGTTAATAGCAGCCCCTAAGTCAATCAATGTGTTTGGAATTTCTATCCCATTTATATGTGTCTTGACAATTGGACTTCCTGGATCTACATAATTCTGCATGGTAATTTTTCCCATCATAATATCTGCAATTTTTCCTACCAGGTGGATTCTTCTTGTGTCTTTTAGTTTCCTTCCCGGTCTTTTGAAACTCAACTCCTTTATTGTTTTTGCTAGAATAGGAATCTCTCGAATGGCTTGTAGCAAGGGAATATTGATACAAACATTCTTTAATTCATCTAAAAAATCATAGTTAGGCAACAAGATTTGTTTTTCCACCCCTTTATCAATTTGTAATCTTTCAGGGAAAGGAGGTGTGGATGAAGATGCAGGTTGCTCAACTATAGGAGTTATGGGGGTTAACTTTTCTTTCTCTTTTTGAATGTTTGAGTTTTGAAGAGATGCTTCCTCAGAACCCTTATTGACTTTAAGAGAGTCCTCCTTAGAGGTATCTTGCTCTTGGACATCTATAGAAGGTTTTTCTAAAACTCTACCAGACCTGAGTTGTACATCATCGAGAGGAACAATCATATAGGTAGGAAATTGTTGTCCTTCTATCATGTAAGTATTCTGAGGATTTTTATTGTTAGGATTTGGCAATGGCTGAGCTGGAAGTTGATTTGTCTTTTGTTGGTATGGGAGCATGAGTTGAGGATTTGGATTTTGTTGAGAAGGTTGTTGTTGTGGAAATGGTAATGAAAGTTGTGGATTTGGGTTTGGAAGTTGTGGAGCTTGTTGATTTTGAAAATATGGAGGATATTGATAAAATTGAGCAAATCTCCCATAAGAATTTTGCATCCATTGTACCCATGGCTGATATGGATTTTGATGTTGGGGCCAAGGTTGTTGCCAAGGATTCCAATTTGGTGGGGTTTGAAGATTAATAGGGTTGTTAAACCCTTGAGTTTGTTGTCCCTGCCAAGGTCTTCTTGCAACAAAACAGAGAGATTCTACTGAATTTGGGTCTTCTTGAAAGACAACTTTGAGTCCAGGAATTGAAGGACAATCCTTGATCTCATGATTCTCTGAGAAAATCATACATGTTTCTACAACTTTTGCATCCAAGGGACATTCCCTTAAAGCATTTTTCTTCCTACATTTCGGACAAAAGATGGCTAAAGCATCTGTTTCTGCTTTCTGCTTGTTTTGGATTTTAAGGGTGTCTAGTTGTTCACTAAGGCTCCCTAAGATATCAGTTTTGAACTCATCAAGCATATTACCAATCTCCGCCCTACTTACTGATCCAGTTGCAGATTTGT
The DNA here is from genome assembly GCA_034641835.2 of Pinus albicaulis. Lineage (NCBI taxonomy): Eukaryota > Viridiplantae > Streptophyta > Pinopsida > Pinales > Pinaceae > Pinus > Pinus albicaulis. Next base: position 1,459,249,139 of record CM076570.1, read on the forward strand.
TAGCCCTAATAAGAGAAGGATCCCTAGGCCCTTTTCCTGTTTTAGATTTTCCTCTTGAGAGATGGACACATAGTTCTATTATGTCACGAAGTGGAAGTTGAGAAATGTCTCCTTTCCCCATCATGTTTAAAATATCTATCCATTCATCTCTAATGGATTTTAATATAAGGGCTTTCAAGGTTTCATCATCTAAGTTGCTCATCTTTGCTCTTTTTAAGTTGTATTGAAATATTTCAAGTAAATCTTCCAAATTTTCATCTTCTTTTTGCACCATTTTGAATACCTCATCCTTGTGATTGGTGGGCATACAATAGTCCAAGTATCTATCCAAAAATGTTTGTTTCATATCATTCCAAGTCCTAATAGATTGGGTGGCTAATCCCATGAACTATTTCAAAGCAGCTCCCTTCAATGTTGAAGGAAACAGTTTGAGTTTTTGAGAGTCTTCCATATAGTCATAGGTTCGGCACACGACTTCAAACTCAAACAGAAATGTTTCAGGATCCTCACTTCGCAATCCATAAAAGTTAGGGAGGACAGATGGTGAGATGTTTTTCATCGTTGTATGAGTTTCCTCATCAACTATAGGAAATCCAAACAAGTTGTCTCCTTCCCTATTTCTTCCATTATTACCTTCACCTCCACCATTGTTGTCTCCATTGTTTTCTCCTCCTCTACCTCTACCTCTACCTCCAAATCCATCTATTATTTCCTCTGCCATGATAGTTTCTTTAGAGTCCTTAAAGTCCTCTGGTTCTTCTATCAAGGGAGGATGAGAGGGAGTCTCTTCCTTTTCTAAATGAGATTTAGTAGGTGGTATAGAAGAATCCTCTAATTCAGCTGCTCCTTGAATTCCAAAAATCTTAAAGCTAGGAGTAGATGGTGGTGAATCTTGTCTATGCCTTGAAGAAGATGGAGTTGTGAAAATCGAACTCTTGGCTTTAGATATAAACCTTCCCCTAGAATCTCTTGCTCTATGCATGTCATTTAAAAAAAAAAAGTAAAAAAAAGTTGGGCTAATAATTCTCTTTCTGATCTTCCAGGTCACACTAGGTGCAAGAAGAGAGCATACTTAAGAAATTACTGAACCAATAACTCTCTTTTCTGATCCTCCAGGTCACACTAGGTGCAAGAGGAGAGCATGCTTCAAGAAGTTATCAAGTTTTCCCTTCTTTTATTATTATTTTTTTTTTTTTTTAAGAAATTGGCTACCTAGTTACACTTCCCCGGCAACGGCGCCAAAATGTTTGGTCAATTTAGTGTGTCCTAAATTGCTACATTAATTTATCAATCCGGGATTCGTAAGCTGATGAAGTGTGGCGCACTATATGTGCAAGATAACGTATCTCTTACTTTTTTTCTTTTTTGGATTTTTATGAAATTCTAAAAGACAAGTATGGAGACAAATATTCAAGACAATGATGTCCTTCTAATGATTTTCCAAAAAGAAAAAGAATACTCGTTTTAGTGAAAGAAAAAGAAGGTCACTACATTTAGTTAGTGGAAGAAGATACAAATAAAAAATATTTATGGTTCAAAATACTAGAGAATGAGAACCACATAATATTTTAATCATGCTATTTTGCACCTGAAGTCTCAAAAACTTACAAAAATAAGCGACTAGAGAAAGGATTTGCATCCAGAATTAAAACAAGATACTACCATATATTCTCAACATGGAGAATGATCCAAAAAAGTTTGTGAATACTTTGTTAAACAAAAATATTCATTGCAGTACCTTTAAATCACACTTACATTTGCATGTGAACATGAGCAAGCACATTCTTTACACAATATTGCACCAATCCATCAACATAAATAAGAAGAAAATAATCATGAATCAATCATAATACAAGAAATGATAACGAAGGTAGTCCATTCTAGACTACGTCTCCAGACCTTGAGTCAATAGTGAGGAGGCCAATTCATTGATCTCAACAATAAATAATGAGTACATGGTATATCTTTGTCAATACTAGGATGGATATCATCTCGAGTGGGAATGTATCTCCTCCAGAGATGTTCTCATACAAAGAAATCTCACTCGAAAAGACTTCTACTTTAACAAGAGAAAGAAATGACTGCTCACAAAAGTGGCATAAAATGGACACTCTCAGATAAGTGGCAACAATTCCTCTTGAATCCACTAGTCAGATTCAATTCATAGTCATCATCATGATAATCATCTCGAAATTTTAATACCAATGGATGTAAACATGACTACTTTCTGTCAAAGTGTCAACATGACCCTTTCTCAGCACTGTACCACCCTAATTTCCATGCAAAGGTTGAAATGATGAATTCTAATCTTTCTTCCCTGTTGTAGTATACAATGATCACCTGAACCTGCGACATCCATCCATCCTTTCGCTGAAAACAAAACAAGTAAAATGGCCAAAATACACCATTATACCTCCCACTTTGAAAATGGCTTGAAAATTGATTCGTCAAATGCCAAAATGGATTGCACCATCACAATACTTGTGAAAAATTGCTTTAGATGAGTATAAACTTGACCCCATTTTGACACTGTCAAATCTGGGCCTCGAGGGAATCTAAAATATTCCTCTCAACATCAAGGAATATTCCCTTCGTCAGGGTTCCATTGGTCACAGTTCCACCCATTCATGGTTCCAGAGGTGCAAGATTCTTCTCACCTCTTTAGGTTCCAACTCATATCTGTTCCAATACTCTTGGCCTTTTCTTTGTTAACCTGCTGAGTGAAAATGGTGAGTTTAAATAATATTTTTCCAACGATATTTCCAACAAGACCATTGGTGGTCCTAGTTGGTGGGAACGGTGTAATTTTATTGACTGCCAGTGGGGTCATGAGTTCCATACCTAATGTAGCCATATAACATATACAAATATGATTTTTTTAATTTGGTGGGTGTGGTTTGACCACCATTTATTTATGGTTCCATTTTTTCGGTGGGGGGTTGGTGACCATTGGTCGCTGGCGGGTTTGACTCTCGCCAACCCATTTAAGTATGGGTGTCGTTGTTGGGTGAGGTATAGGGGTCAAAAATGCTGGCCATACCCTTGTATTATAATATATATTAATTTTTGGTGGGTTGACGGGGTTGGTGTCTTGCTACCCCCCTTGTTTTATTAATTTTTTTGTATTTTTAACAATAATATAAAACAATCTGTCAGATTTCGAGGGGGGTCACTAACAAAATTAACAAGGAAAAAATTTGACCAAAACTGATCGTTGTGAAAGATGAATTTTTCGCATGGTTTTTTGCTACCAAATTTAGTGCAATGTCGTCAAATTTAGCCAGAATACCAAAGTTAGATATACTCCAAATTTAGTTGGTACTCTGCTAAATCCTGTGAATAGGCCTAGTTTGACCAGAACTTTGACTGGCCATAAATTTCACATACGAAGTTGGTTTGAGGCATTATCCATGTCATTGGAATCAGGATGACGAGCTCCTTGATCTGGTCCTAGTTTCAATGAGATGCAAAGACTTTGATTTATGAGCTTCTCCAAAGCCACCTGGATCATCCCCCTCCACTGAGGATCTTTTGGTCCCTAAAATCACAAAAAATAATGAAATTGCATGACATATTCCTATGACAGACCACCTTCCATTTCCTTCTATTGATATTTTATAGCTTGGGAGGTACTCCGATCCCTCAGGTTCAGGGTTTGGAGGTTGGAGTGCCAAAAATGGATCTTTCGGCTTGGAACCCAAGCATGTGGGCTTTTTACCCAAGCTAGTGGGATTTTTACCCAAGCTAGTGGATTAAAAACCACATGGAATTTCAATGTTTTGACACATGGAGGTGTTAGAGGATCTTGAGATAAGAAAGGGTTAATGAAAATCATCAAAATCCAAGTTGTAAAAGTCAAGTTATTAATTTTTGAAGTCTATGTGTGGGCATGGTGACACAAGGTTAAGATAAAATTAGTGTTAAGAGGCTTTATGACAGTTGTACAAGCCCTAAAGGGAAGTTTGTTGAATCCCTTGGAAGATATATAAATAAGTGTTATGTAAGAGGTCATTTCACATCATCCTTGAGAAACACAAAAGAGCAATTCGACTACATAAGGATCTTTATTTGGGCCATAGGTTAGGAGTAGCCAAGCAAAGGAGGAGCCTATTTTTGAATCTTTTATATGACTGTTTGGATTTCAATTTGACCTTGCAGCAGGGATGCATAGGCGAGGAGTGTTTGTGGGACATTCTTGTGCAGGTACACCTCTGGTTATTGAGCCATAGACCTATACTGAAGTGTGAAGAAGGGTCGGGTCCTAGATACATGATTAGAGAGAGGTAGAAAGTCTGTACAATGGGCTAGAAGTATCCTTGTTAGCGAACGAAGAGTTGAGGAGACGTACAAGAGGGTATCCACAAATGTTAGAGGGTTATTTGAGCAGAAAAGTTAGGGCTGAAGTAGAATGTAATTAGCCCTAAATAGGAAGAGACCAAAAAAAAAAGGAAGAAACCCCAAAATATTGAAGCATGAAGGTATGTCATGATGTTTTGTAATTTATTTGTTGCAAGGTGTTATATCCTAGTTTGGATAATATTGGATGGTACTAGTTTGGACAATTGTTTGGTGTTGTATTGGGAATTTGAAAATTGTTGGAGGGCAGCGTCAAAATTCCCAAGCTTGAGCCCTAAGTGTAACACCTTGATCGACAAAGGTGGTTGTTATGGGTGGCAGTTTGGAGGAGCTCAAGGTTTGGCCAACCAAGAGCAATTGTTGATAACCTATGTTCATTGTTGGAGAAGTGACATTCGATGATGATAGGTGGCAACCCTCCTTCCCTATGTTAATCTTCATTGGAGAAAAAAATAAGACTATAGTGGGAAGACAAGTCCCAAAAGAGTTGAGTAACAGTCGGAATAAGTCTAAAAGTGTTGTGGCCTTGATGGATAGAGGATCAACTAGTGGGCGTGAAGACCCTATGTATTGGTTGTAGATGGAATTATGATCAACTAGAGGGTAGATTGTTCAGTGGCCTAAAGGATTTGGTACATTGATAGAGGCAGTGATGAAAAATAGAAGCAAAGGACTCGTAGTGTACATGATACGACAAAGCAGTTGTTATCATTGACTACATTAACTAGACCATCAATGTATCTTGTACCTTGTATTCTTGTACTAGTGTATATTTGAGTACCATTATCCTCGATACAAGAGACCTAGACTGTTGTATTATTAGATTGATTAATATAACGAAGTTGGATTGTTGTATAAAATTGTAAGAAGTTGTGTATATTTTGTGCACTAGTAGATTTACTGCTATTTATATTCCAATGTGAAAAGTAGACTTGTTGTGATACTTGGTTTGGTAGCATCAGTGATTTAAGATTCTATCCTAGATGCCAATATCATGGAAAAAAAAACATGGTATTAGAGCTACTTTGAAGGGATAGTGAATCAAAGTGTGCACAACGAAGTACAACTTAAGAGGGAGTTGGTCACATTGTTGGTGAAGGGCTCACAACATTGTTGAAGTTGCACGTTGGTATTTGGTATGAGGACAGGTTGGAAGGCTTGTCCAGCTATAGTTAATGGAAGGAAAGGATCAAGTTGGTTTTGATGGTCAACAAGATCTAGGAATTCACCGAGAAATCAATCAAGAAGCCAATAGACCCTAAGGAGGTGGAAGTGTACAAGGAGATAGATACGAAGGAAAATTTGATCATCCTATATGGGGTAAAGGATTCCCTAATACCTCATATGTCTAGGATTCCCTAATACCCATGAGAGGTGGGAGGCTCTTCATAATTTTTTCCAAAATAAGAACGAGAACCAAGTATTGGTATTAGATGACAAGTTGAAGGCCACTAAGATAATACAGGGTGAATGAGTGACTTCATATCTAACGAGGCTATATCAAGTTCGAGATGAGCTTGTTGTTGTTAGTGTGACTATTGTAGATTCTAAGATGGTGAGGGTTGCCCTGAATGGGTTTACTCCAGAGTGGAAGCTATTCATCAAGGGGATTATTTCCAGGGACAAATAGCTAGACTAGAAAAGGTTGTAGGACAAATTCATTCAGGAAGAGTTGCGAGACAAGGATCTTCATCTGAAGAAGAAGGCTTCTAATGTTGATGTGGAACTTGCAACATGAATGAAGGGTAAGTAGAAGAAGGACTTAGTAAGATCAAGTGTTTCAAATGTGGTGAGTGTTAGCGTTCTATGATTTACTAGAGATTGTGAGAACCAATCACACATGCCAACATCAAACCAACTTTGGAAACTGGGATCTAGCCATGCCAATTTCATAGAGGGCTCTCTCTATATAAGATTTAACTTTGTTTGGATAATTTTTTAGGTTATTTATGATTGTACTTGGGTTTTGAGTTTTGTTTTGGATTTTGGAAAAATGATTGTATTCAATTTATTAATGTTTATTGGGAAATGGAGTCAAAATATAAATGGATAGTTGCATCAATTTTTCACAGAGTAAACACATGGAAAGCTAGGAATATTTACTGGATCTTTCGAATTTATAAATAGATTATGACAAAAACATGAAAATATTTAGCAGAACTAAAGAGTGTTGGAAATACTGAGAGGGGGGGGGGGGGGGGTGAATCAGTATTCCTTTCAATTAGAGCATTATCTAATCTTAAATTATTATCAGTGTTTATACAATGATAGCAGCAAACAAGAGGAACACAAATGCACATAGTTTTTAAGGTGGAAACCCACTTCGAGACAAAAACCACCTAATTCTTTTCTAAAAATTCTTTAATATTCAACTCCAATTGAAAATAAAGCTCCAACTTCCTAGAATCTAGAAAAGAATTCTTCTCCAAATCCCACTGGATGGACGCTCCAATGTCCGAGATTCTTCAGTAGTAAATTGAATGGATTCCCCAACACCCAATGAGCTACTACTCACCCTAGCACCACCCTACCACCCTATAGAATAATAAAAGAAGAATGGACTCCCGTACCAAGGAAAATGGTCCACTTTACAATGATATAGAATGATGCAGAAGAAGAAGATATGCTAGACCATAACCCAAAATTTTACACAACCATCTAATGATGATCCTAGACCTCCCAACACTTCCTCTTAAACCATTGGTAGATAGACACTAGTACAATTTGTACAATAATGTATTTACAATGACTAAGTACAATGATATCTTTACAGTGATTGTATGCAGTGCTGCCCACTTGAAGACTTCATATGATGAACTTCTTGCTGCTGTTATGCACCTTGGTTGCTACTCTTGTCATGCTACCCTCTGCTGCACCTTGCTTTGCTTTGCTACAGTAGAAATTCCGGTCCTTTGCAACCCTTGACAACACATGATCTAGCTTTTTCTTTCCTTCTAGGAGCTCGATATTGAATCTGGTGTATCTCTGTTATTTCAGATCCTAAATATCTGATTTTTGGTCCTATAGTAGTCCTCTGAGTCTTCTTTCCAATGCCATAGGTCTAACCCAATTTGGATTCTTCAAGAAAGAGTTATGCCCAATCTCTCACAATGCCCTAATTATGGACTATTTCAGCAGAGCGCACTTGTACGACATGCCACGTGTCACTATTTCTTCATTTGGCTCTGAAATTGATAGAGAGAAAATTACAGAATGTGCACTATCTTCCAATTTTTACGTAATTCTAATCTGATACTCAGAGAGAGAGTTTTGAAAATTTTACCAAGGTCACTTCTTTGAGATGAATTTTAGGAGCCTGCAAAAACCCTGACTTCCATAGATCATATCTCCAAAAATATTGTGCACCTTGATCTAAAATTTTTATTGCAGCTTCCTCAGGATTTCGGATTCGCCTCATAAAAATTTAAGCTTCTGAGCCTTCGTAGAAAAAAATTTAGAGCGAAAATTCCACGATGACCTGTTTCAGATTGCCGAATCCCTTGCATAAGGAGGAAATGAGGATCACAATTTATATAAATTCTTAAGTTGAGAGGGGCTTCAACAAGTGAACGTGGGAGGGATTTTATGAGCTTAAAAAATATTAATTATGACTTTTCAATGACCCATGCCCCAACCCCATGGGTTTTTAGCCTAACTAGGGTTACAAACTTCAAACATGAATATCTCTCAAGCCGTGAAGAATTACATGGCGTGCCATATATCAACGGAAACATCTCGACAAGTAGAAATGATAAAAAGCATTATTAACCAAGAATATGTTAAGTTTTTAGGTCAAAATTCTTATGCAATATTGGGTTAGCCCCTGGTGCTGCTTGGGTTGACATCAATGACAACCGTTGATCAACAAAGAGAAATTAAGAATTATTTAGCTTGGCCTTCAGTGGACAACATTATGATTGTAAACACAGCTAGAATAAGGTACTTAACAATAAATCCTATTCATCACACTTTCTGCTTTACAATTAGAATTCAGATGATTACAATGAAAAATGACAATGAAACATAATAACATAAGAAACACATCACCAATATTTAAGCCACAAGAATCCTGTGAATGGTTTGATTATTATTGATGCTACAGTGCTTTGAAAAAGATTATGTTGGTGTCCCGTGTTTTTATAGTTTGGAAAATCAAAAGACAAGGCAACATTAGAACCAATCTTTAGAGTTCTAGGATCTATTCCTCCTGTTCTCAGAGAGGGATCTCTCAAATTATTTGTTTTAGCAAAGGTTTATCTTGTGTGCTTTGGATATTTGGTTTTTAGACTAGTTATTAAGTGCAGGTGTTTTTTGTTTGTTTGGTTGGATTGATACAACAGAATATGAAAGCTCTAGGAAAGGTAGGTAGAAAGAGGAAGTATTAGCTTCATTGGGAAATGGAGTCAAAAAGAGGTCATGACGAACTTATCAATGGATATGGGGTATCAAAGAGCAAATCTAACTTGGCCGCAGGATCCTTTGGTTTTGGAATGATATGTACGTCAATGATTTGGAAAGAGAAGTTTAATTCTCAACAAAGGGAATTTGAAAACACAATTTGAAGAATAAAGAGCTATTTGATAGACAGGGCTAACCATGAATTCTACAAATCACACTTTTAAGCAAATAATGACTTCAAAACAACTTTTAAAATGAAATCTAAGATTTGGGGAACACCCTATTTCCTCAAAGATTTTATTTCAAATGACCTTAGAAAACATAAAAGATTCACTTATAATTATTGTCATAGAAGAGGGAACACCTAGATACATCTATGATCACAACTATAAAGACCTTTAAGCCAACTGTTCAAGTGAGGACAAGGGGCAAGATTAGAACAAACCTCCTTGGCTCACTATAAACAAGGAAACTTCAAAGGGAGACTTCAATAACAGCCTTTAAGTGGCAGCAGACAAGCAGGGAAAACCATAAATCATGTTGAAACCAACTACTCGAGCTATTAAGGAAATAAATAAACTTGAAGACTAAAGAGACAGGTTAAAGACTCTAAAATACTTCAGTAGAAGAAAACATAAAACAATGAAGGACAAACAGGTCTAAGGTGCTTCCAGGAGTCATTTCTTAGCCTAAAAATTGCATCCTACTGTAGTAAGAAATTATGGAACAAAATGAAAACAGGAGAAAACATTAAACAGTTCAGAATACTTCACCAACAACCAAGCTCATGGATTCAATGATAGAGCCTTCTGAAAAACAAGCATGCAACAACATCATCAGGGCTTCCAAGACTTCAATTTCTTCTTCAACTTCAACAGACTATGTATTATTTCAGAGAGTTTCAGTATTACAACTAGTGATCAACCAATCAACAATTTCTCATTTTCTACAGAAGTGTTTATAGAAGAATGAGGAGGTGGGATCTGATAAAATATCTCCTAGGTCAATTAATACAGACTAATGAATTCTCGGCCTTTGAAGGGCTCAATGGAGAAGCGTACATATATTATCACTGCATTAATTGATTTACATTTAAGATTTAAGCTCGATGGGAGCTTTTGTTGACTTTTAAGGCTCTGTGTCATGTTTGTAGTAACTCTGCTGATATTTTTTCATTAAATTTCTTTAGCAGAATTAACTATTCGGCTGCGCTGAGGCTAATATCTTCTTTCTGATCAATAACTTCAGCCTCTATTGAATGCTTGTGGCTACATGTGGCACTCTGGTAGCTAAGAGGAATAAATTTGCCTCTGATGTGGCGGTGGAGGATTTCTGTCTGATAGATCTTTTTGATTTTCCTTTAATCCTGTTTTAATTTGGAGGTGTTAGCCCCCCTATGAAATTTTGACAAGAAAATAGGGGGCTAAATTATTTTTGAGCCTTCAAGGAATGCATTTCCTCTGAAAACACAGTCTCCTTGAAGACTCCATGTGTCTCTTATCCTTTGATAAATTCCCCTCTGCTGATTCCTATTATAAAGCCTCTCTATTTGTGAAGAAATGCCCAAAGCCCCCCTTTTCCCTCTTTTCCAATCCCCACTTAGATTCTACTTGTTTACCCTTCTACTTCTCTTCATTGCCCTTCAAATTCCCCCAAAATCCCCTTTGAATTCTACCCATATCCCCCCTTTGGGCTAATTTACCCTTATCCCTCTATCATTCCCCTTTCTAACCTTTAAATCACATTGGAATGGGCCAAACCCACTCCCGACCTTATACTAAGGGCTTAGCCCCTTTTCCCCAGCCCCGTTAGCTTTTTCCCCCATGTAACCGAGCGCTGCTCCTTAAGGCGCCCATCGCAAATCATAGATCGCATTTTTTGCGGGTTGTGTTCGTTAGATCCATCGCAAATATTTGTGATGCGATCTGATCGCGTCGCAAATATTTGCGATGCGATCGACCGATCGCGCCGTCACAACTCCGCCCGATCGCATCCCCGCCTGATCGCATATTTCTCCGTCGCATATTCTCCCATCGCACTTCCGCTCGTCGTAAGTTCTCTCATCGCACTATTCCCCGATCGCATATCCGCCCCATCGCAATATCGCAAGTGCAGATTTCTGTTTGGTGCCACCCTCCGCCATCGCACTTTCCGCCTTTGCGATTTGCGATTTCCGTACTGGGTCCCACATCCGTGGCTCCGCGCCTTTGTTTTTCTCCATTTCCCTTTGTAATTCACTTAAGCGAAAACCTTTGGGCCTTTACACTATAATCATTTCTTCCGCCACTTCTCATTGTTTCCACTGTTCCCACTGTTCTGCCACCGTTCCTCCGGGCCTCCAAAGCACTTCTCCACCACTACTGCCCAGGTTTATAACAGGTGTATTTTATTACGCAGATAGCACAGAGAGGCCGTTTCAGCATTTGTCAGTGGACCAGTAGAAGGAATTCAAAGGGGGGTTGGTGCCTGTTATTAATGAAGTTAACGTTTAAACCCCGCATTCAAAGGGAAAGGGCACGGTTTGAAGACTTAAGCACGCAAAGGTCATATCCGCGTTTTAATATCAGCAGAACGCATTTCCTCCAGGAAAGACGTTTACCTACAGCATTCCTCATATCTCCTCGAGCCCTGAAACGATTAATTACACTGACTGAAACCCATTCAAGACAGTCAGGCAGCGGTTATGGAGGTATAAAGCGGCCTTGTAGTTTTCCCATCTAGTTCATTTATTCCAGAATGGAAACGCAGAGTTCCAGACCGCCGTAAGGACTTAAAGAACATATCAGAGGTCAATCTCGACCTGACAAACGTCTCCAACCAATCTACAGAGTACAACACAATGCCATTAAGTAGAATGGACTCGGTTTCCTCCACCATTCCGTCTTAATGAGACTCATTTAATTGTTCACCTACTTCTGTTCCTTCCTCTTCTCCTATAAGAATCCCCGAGAACATATTGAAAAAGGTTGTTGTTGTTGCCTTGCTGTGGCAGTTGCTGTTAGAGGGATTCATTCTTGACTGTTAGAACAATCTTGGGAGGGAGTTGCAGAGTAGCTTGTATGTAATAGGCTGGGAGGAGAAGTCTGGACTGTATTAGCCATTGAGCTTATTGTACATGACTGGTTTTGCATCAATTAATCAAAGCACATTTCACAGGATCCTGGTCTATTACTATTGGTGATGTTCTTCTTACTTCGTTTATTGAATTTTCACATTGTTTCATGTTCTTCAGGTTCGCATCAGAAGTTTGGCATAAGATTCACCCTTGTTAGGAGCCTTATGTTGCTGCTCTGCCAGCCCTTAATGTTTTCTGCTCAATGTGTTATCTAAGAATGGTTCTCAGTTAATTTAACCAGTGTAGTGGATGTTATTGCCTGCTCTCTGATGTATGAATTGAATGAAGCTGTTCTTAGATGTTTCTTTGTAATCTTATCTCTGTTTTCCCCTTGGAGTTGCTAAAGTAGACCTGGAGTTAAATGACCTCTGGTCCGATCTATAAGCTGCCCCTTTGTCCACCTTTGAGAGCTGCCTTTGAGTACGTCCAAGCAGTTCTGGAGTTAAATGACCTCTGACCTGATCTATAGACAGAAAATTGGTTGTCTTTCCTTCTTCCACTTTCTCCCCTTAGTGTTCCATTCCACCCTCTACCTAAAAGATCCTTTAGTGTAGATGACTTGCCCTTTGAAAGCCTTGGCTAGTAGATGCAAGTAATTTCCTTTCATGACTCCATAGCCCAATGGATGGCACTGTCTTGGCCTATCCTCTTTGCTGAAGCCTCCTGCTGTTTTGTTTCCTTTCTCCCATTACTTTCTCAGTCTATGATCTTCTGACCAACCCAGCAACCAACCAACCAAATCATTTAAACCCCCCATTTGTGCTTCATACCTAGCCTAATATCTCAATTTGAGCCTTCAAATATATATCATTCTTGCTCTATTTGGAGAGATCCCTCTCCGGGTCCAGGAGGGCTAGATCCTAGGTCCGAAAGTGGTTCTATGTTGTCTCATCTTTTGGTATTGCCAATATTTCCAAAACATGGGAACCCCAACAGGAGGTTTAGGATTTTGATAATCAATCTTAGCCGTAAACCACCCAAAATGGTCTTCGATCATCAGTTTCTGCTGTGGCAGGTCTTCAACACTGATATTCTTTTGATTGGTTTTAATTCACTGTGTTTTGTTGATGTGCAGGGTCGCACAGGGCTTGTACGACATCAATTCCCATGATGTATTGATGAAATGTCTAGTCAGAACCCTTATAGTTCTTTCCTTTTGATAAACAGAAATCCAGAGGATCGTCATCCTCAGCTTTCTTTTCCTTTATGATTGTGGGAAAAACATTTGAAACCTACAAAAATGCACAAAATATTTAGGAAATCCTGTGTTTGTGGGGTAAGCTGCTTCAGAGGGTGTGGGGAGAGAGCGTGGCCATTGGATGGCATCATCCAATGGTGGAGATCGAATGGGGATTTGTTCGGAGAGAATAATGGGGTGAATTAAATCAAAATCGTTGATTGGGCAAAGATCAACGGTCGGGATTGGTCGTGTTAATACAAAGTGAATGAGTCACATTGTTTTTGGAAAATAGAAGGAATACGAAGAAAAAAGGGTAAAAAATCTTTGTTTTGGAGGAAATCGCAAAGAAAATGATATTGGCGTTTCGGGAGGATTGTGGGCCATCGGATGAGATCGGCACACGCAATCAACAGTGGAGATCACGTGTTAAAATCCTCTTGGTGGAAGGCAGAGGGAAATGAAACCATGAGGGAAAGATCTGGGATCATTCGATCTGGACACATGGATGGTCTAGATCCAATAGGAGGATTGCAATCGGCGGGGCAATGAACTTGGAGTGCGACGGAGTGATTAGTTATGGGCCATTGATCTATAGATCAGATCGATGGAAGGGAAAGGATCGGGAGATGTCAATCAGAGGCAGAGAAATATTGGACGCGCCCAATAAAAACTTGCGATGCGATGCTGCGCGGGCCATTTGATCGGCTCAAGATCAACGACAGAGATTGCTTTTAAAAGTGAATGGTGGAAAACCCTTTATATCATGTGAAAACCAAAAATTAACATAAAAAAAAGGTTTTTATGTATAAGGGCGGGTTATATAGTTGTAATATGGCTTGGCGCGTGTCTGCGAGGCCTTGGTCTATATGAAATACAATACGCCCGGGGCGTATATAACAAGGGGCCAATCGCAATCGGAGCCTTGGGCTCAGGCTTTTCAATCTACCCATTTGACTTTTTGTGATGCGATTGACACCTTGGGACTTAAATTCTTGGTCCCGGGCATAGGCTATATGGAATGAAAAGTGGTGGGGGCAGGGTTTATACATATTGGACTCAATCGCATCAGAGAGTTTGATGCGGGTCTTACCCATTGTGAATTTTTCCGATGCGATTGCATTTCGGGTCTTTTTAATCTACCCATTTTTAATATATAAAAAACATATAATGGGCGCAATTAGACCAAAACTTTGGAAAAAGGGGTTTTTTGACTTTAAAAAGAAAAATATTGATCGGAGATGGTTTATACAACGATTTAAGTGCCAGATGCGGGCTTTATGGTTATATGGAATGGTAATAAGATCGGGGGTTTAAATACAAAGGCTAATCGCAATCGGAAATTGGGCTTGGTGAAACAGATTTATGCGCTCGATTTTTGCGATGCGATAAGTGCTTTTAAAGGTTTAGCGCATGGTTCTAGCACCAGGGCATATAACGGGGAAGTGTTTTAGGACTTAGCCCAAGGGGCTTAAGCCTTAATACAAAAATATGTATTTTTCATGATTTTTTCAATGTTTTTCAATGGATTTGGGGGTTTCGGTATAGTTTAAAAAAGGAATTTTTTAAACTCTGTAAAGGGGATTTTATGAAGGGGAAGTGGGTAAAAAGGAAAATAGAGGAAGTTTATGAGGAAAAGAGGAGGCAAAATGGAGGTTAGTTTTGTGGTGGAGGGAAAGTAAAAATGGTGATTTTGAAGCAGTCCTTTCTCTTAGAAATCAGCAAAATTTCTGAGCTTTTGAAATGGAAAAAACAATGAAGATTGAAACAAGGGCATGATATTTTCAAGAGGCTTCAAGAGATAACAATTTTTTCAATAAAGTGTTTCTTGAAGGCTCAAAAAATGTTTTGGCCACCTTTTGATATAACAAATTTTATAGGTGGTCAATAGTGGCTCCACTTGGGGATGGTGCCTTCTTGAAGGCATCAAGAACTTCAGACTTGCATTCTCTGGGAGGTTGATCAGTGCCTCATCCATTGGGTTGCCTTCTTTTGCTAGGATGATCTTGCTCTAAAAATATGTTAGCAGTCATGGAAAACAATGGATCTTTATCAACACAAGCTTTCTACCTACCCAGTCCTACTGATCTAACACTTTTTCTTCTTTAGAGTGCACTTGGATTGGAAAACTCTTTTCACAACATTTTATTCTTTTGAAAGCATAAAAATAATCTAATTCTACTCCTTATTTCTCCATGAACTCAGATTAATTAGTTGAGTCCATATGATTCTCTACCTAATCTATCAATCTGTTGGGATTAAACTGTCCAACAGATTTTTATTCTATAAATTCTACAACCGAAATTTAAAAGCATTCAAGTTAGGATTGAATAGTCTAAATTGATGCTGATCTATGGCATGAAAAACAAGCTACACATATATATTATCCTGCAGAAAATTAAATCAAAATGGAAGGCTTAAGGTCTGAAATTTCAAAGCACTTCCTTCATCTTTTTTCAGCTCTGTTTTGACTCTCACTTTGAGTTGTTTTCCTTGTTTTTCTGGTTCAGATTTTGAGCTGATTAGAACCATTTTTTACCTCTGACCTTGACTCAAGAAATAAACATATTTGAGTCGTCTCTCATGGAAACTTAGGTTCAGATTTTAAGCATGCTTGAAACTTTAATTTCTAGCCTCATCTACCTACTGATAAGCCAAGATTAAACAGTTTGGCAAATCGAATTCACTAATCCTATCAACAGTAAATTTAAAACTTAATTAGTCAAGATTAGGCTGTTTGACTAATTAGAAGTGTGTTTTTCAGGAGTGGCATTTAAGCTTGCACATTTTCAGATTTTTGTTTTTCTTTTTGGTATGGGGCTATACCTTTATTGTTTTTTTTTAATACAATCTGCCCTCTTTTCTTTATTTTACTGTTTTTGTATTTTTATTTTATAACTTTGAATGCAACTTTCAGACTATGATATTTTACAATGAAAATAAAATTCTTTGAAACTCATGATTCTTGGCAGAACTAATGCTTTAGCATCCTTCCATTGATAGGACCTCCATACAGATCTTCTCCATTTAATTCTTTCAAGAAAAATGCATTGTGACCCCTCTCAGCATGAACAATATAGGGACCTTTCCACAAGTTCTCAAACTTGCCATGTTTTCCTTTTTCTTCTCTTCTTGAATCCCATGTAAGAACAAAATTTCCAACTTGGAAATTGTTTGCCTTAGTCCTCTTATCAAATAGTTTCTTTACATTTTCTTGGACTAACTGCGTTCTTTCATAGACTTCTTCTCTGGTCTGCTGTAAATGGATGGCTTGATTGATTCTTCTCTGCATATCATTTTCTTCGACTTACACTTCTTGAAGGAGTTTCATGACTGGAAATCCTAATGAGGTGGGAAAAACCGCATCCATGTCATAGACCAGCTGATAGGGGGACATATTTATTGATTTCTTTGTAGTTAACCTATCAGCCCATAAAGCATGAACCAACTTATTGTGCCATGATTTCTGATTATGTTCCAACAATTTTTTGATGATATTGATGAGGTTCTTGTTGGAGGATTCAGCTAATCCATTTCCTTGGGGATAATAAGCAGTGGAATGGCCCAAGGTTATGTGGTATTTGTAATAGAAATCAACCATCTTCTTGGATTTAAAAGCAACAACATTATCTGTTATGATTTTTCTAGGACAGCCAAATATAGATAGGATATTTGTTTCAAGGAACTTGATAATGACAGAGTCATTAGCATTTCTGGAGGGTATAGCCTCTATCCACTTGGTAAAGAAGTCAGTGGCCGTGAGGATCCACTTATGTTGAGCTGAGGAGGATGGGTGAATTTCCCCAATGAAGTCTAAACCCCATTGTTGAAAAGGTGCCTCAACTCTGATAGGCTGTAAGAGTAAGGGAAGAAGTTTTCTTTTGACATCAAAAAATTGACACTTATGGCAAGACATGACCAACTTTTGAGTATATGGGAAAAGGGTAGGCCAATAGTAACCAGATCTAAGAATTTTGTTTGCTGTGGCCTTCTAGTAGAGGTGTCCTCCACATTCTCCGCCATGCAATTCATGCATGATTTTCCCTACAATATCTTCAAGTAAACATTTAAGTAAAATTCCAACAGCATTTTTCCAATATAATACCCCATCCAAGATGCAATAACTCAAAGCTTTTTGTTTGAAAAATCTAGCTTTAGTTTTAGACAAAGAAAGAGGGGCATTTAAATATAAAAGCACATAAATAATGTCAGCATACCAAGGAGAATTTAGAAATGTCTCCTTAATGAAAGGAGCAGTAGATTCTTCTATTTCTTCCAACACATTTACCATATTCATATCTAGCGCTTGGAAGTTAGACTCAGCCATAAGTTTTTCTAATCCTTGCCCCTTAACTAGTTTGGTGGGCCTGATTTCTAAGTCATACTCAAGAATAGTTGCAATCCAATTTCCCCTTTTACCATGGGGGTCTTGAATTATAATGTCCTTGACAACAATATGTGGAAAAAAATCAATTATGTGAGAGTGTAAAATTTAGACCCTAAAGTCCTTTAAAGCTTTCACCAATGCTAAAACTTGTTTCTCCATGATATTATATTTGAGAGGAGCATCTCTTAAGGCCTTAATAAATAAGGATATTGGTTGTTCTTGCCCCAAGTCGTTCTTTTGAAGTAATAGTGCAGCTATTGTATGCTCAGATGCAAAAGAAAAAATATAAAAGTCTTTGGTAAAGTCTGGACTAATCAGGACCGGTGTTTGAGTAAGAGCTTGTTTGACCAGTTCAAATGATTTTTTAGTTGGTAAAGTCAATTTTACACCTACATATTTCTTAAGCATGTTTTTAATGTTTTTTAATACCTCAGCAAGGTTGGGGATGAACCTCCTTAGAAAATTAATCTTTCCAATGAAAGATTGTAATTCTTTGAGGCTTCTTGGATGGTTGATCTATAATATGCCATCTATCCTTGTAGGGTCTATTTTGATTCCCTCTTCCAAAATTATATGGCCAAGAATTTTACCTTCTTGTAGACCAAAGAGTGTCTTCTTGGGATTCAATGAAAAGCCAAATTTCCTACACTTCTCAAAAACTTTTCTCAATTGAATCAAATGTTATTCGTCAGTTTTTGAGAAAACAGTTATGTCATCAAGGTAAATGATTATGGAATAGCAAATATCTTCGGAGAAGGCTATGTCCATGGCCCTTTGGAAGGTGGCCCCTGCATTCATTAATCCGAAAGTCATTTTGACATACATGGAGGTGCCCCAAGGTGTGGTAAAAGCAGTTTTAATTTGATCACTTGGGAGCACTAACACCTGGTTTTAACCCGAGAACCCATCTAAGAGGGATATCCTTTTTGACCCAACTAACCTCTGAAGTATATGGTCCATCTTGGGTAGGGGGTAGTTGTCTTTTAGAGAGGCTCTATTTAAATTTCTGAAGTCGATACAGAGCCTAATCTCCCCTATCTTATTTCTAATAGAAACTAAGTTTGATACCCATTCTGAAAATCTAATTGGCACTATAATGCCCGCATCATGCATATTTTCAATCTCAGTTTTAACTAAAGGTAATAAAAGTGGATTTATTCTCCTAAGTTTTTGTTTGAAAGGATTTTTATTTTCCTTCAGGGGAATCTTGTGCTGGATGATGCTGGTATCATAAGACTTCAGATTTGTGTATGCCCAAGCGAAAAAATCTTTAAAATCTTTAAACAACTCTATGTATTGCAATTTTATATGAGCTGGGAGAGTGCTGGATAGTTTAATCATTTTGGGTTCTGTGAGACTGCCTATGTTATGCTCTTCTACATTCGTTTCCACAAGCTCCATTCTCGTTTCTTTGGCTACATCGTTAAAATAAAAAAGGTGTTCTAAAGGCATGAGACCTCTTGGAATTTGATCATTTTTGCATTGTAAAACTTCCAAGTCTTCTTGGTATTCGCTTTCAATTATCTCTGCTTTAAAAGGATTCTCATAATGATTTATACCAGAAGAATATGTCATTTCAACTTCTGAGATTTGTTCAATATACAAATAGTTTTCTTTATGGATGGTTTCTGATATTGGTATGTCGAAATTGTTTTCTGATTTTAAGAAATAATCTATGTGTTTGTCAGAGTCAAACACTTGCCAGTGATCTTCGTTATCAGGCACAACAGGCCTGTGTTTTACCTTTACACTAAGCTGTTCATTTATCTCAGGTATTTGGCAATTGCTGGCATTGAAAGCGAGTTCATTTGCTAGATGATTTAATGCTCTCGGAATGAAAATAAGTTCATACTTCTCAAAGGTTTTCAATAAATCAAGGGAAACATTCCGATATTCCCTAAGCCTTGGATTTTTGGCTGAGTATTCTCCTCTGATTTGTCTTATTATGAGTTCAGAATCTCCAAAGATAATTATCTTTTTGGATTCTAACTGTTTAAGCAATTGTAAGCCTAAGAGAAGTGCTTCATACTCAACTATATTGTTAGTGCATGGGAAATCTAATTTATATGAAAAACTCTGATTCGTATTTTGAATCCAAACACCTGCCCCTGCACTTGTTTTATTACAAGATCCATCAAAGTTTATAGTCCACAGTATGTTTGCCTCATTTCCATTTTCTTGCTGCCATTGGTTTTCAATGTTTTGAATTTGATTCGAGGGAAATTTTGATTGTTGTGGTGAACTGGTTGGGTCTATGTTTTCATTTTCTTGTTGAGTGATCTCATATTCGTTACATAAGATAAAGGAATCTAAAATTGATTGAATAGAATAGATTGGAGAGTTGTTTGGTTTGTCTATGTTTCTCACCATGTACTTCATGTGATATTCCCTGTATAATCTTCTGTTTTGGTTAAAAACAAGGATGGTGGCATAAGACATGTCCATTTGAAGGCTTCCCTGAAGTTTGGCTCCCCATGATCTTGATAAGAGCATGCCATACTTTGGAGGAATGTCAGCTACAACTATGTCCATTACTAGACTCTTAGCAGGGATTTGAGCTAGATTAACACATAAATCTTTGATTAAACCCAAACATTTGACTCTGCTTGAGTCAAAGGAATACAAATATTTGTATGGTTTAGTAATTTCTAAGCCTAAGCTTTCCATTACTACCTTGGGCATTATATTGTGTGAAGCTCCAAAATCTAACATGGCATTGTGTAAAATTTTCTCATGTATGTTCAAACTAACATAGAAGGGAGGGACAGCCCCTTCTTGGTATTTTCGTTCAACTTCTGGACCAAACAACAACTCAGGTTTGTCATCTGTCAAGTTTAAGGTGTCAGTGTCACCTCCCAAGTTCAAATCTTTCAAAACTTGGTTTTTGTACACTTCTTTGGTTACTAGTTCAGCTAGGAGAATGGTAATTTTAATCTTTGCAATCTCTCCCTCAAGGCTGAAAGGAACAATTGAATTATTCATATTTACATCTGTTTTTTCAATTGTATTCCTTTCAGCAGTTTTGATTTGATGAAATTTGTTTGGACTGGTAATTGGGATAGTTTTATTAGGACCATTAGCTGAAGTGTTAGGGGTACTCTATTCAAAATTTGGCTGGCCACTTTTATCTTTGTTGAAGTCTGGTTTCTTGGCCAAAATGTTGGTTTTCTATGCTGTCTTTTTAGGCTGAGTTTCTGTGTTTTTCTTGATGGCAGTATTAATGTTTTTATCCTTTGAATTATCTACGTTCCCCTTCCTCCTAAGATCGTATTGTTTGTGCACCTCCATGATTGCATTTTCAAACCCAAATCTATAGTCATCAGAATCTTCATACGTGTTTGTATCTTGATCACAAGAGAAAAAACCTTGTTCTTCTTCAGTGATGACAACATCATCCCCACTGTCTGATCCAATCAAGTTTACATGAGATTCTCCCAACCTTTCCATCTCCCTATCTTCCTCATATTGATCTACATAGTTCTGTTGGAAGGGAGGTCTAATCTGTTGGTCACTTTCTTTTTTCTTATCTTGATTGTTTTCTCTTCTATAATTCTGATTTCTATTTCTGTTTTGGCTATTTTGAGGTTCTCTTGGTGTCACTCTCTCATTCAAATTGATCTTTTCAAGCATCCTCTCCATCACCTTCACTAGGTTGTCAATTTTTGTGTCCAAAGTTGAGGTTGAGGTTAGTAGGTCATATTTATAAGTTACCCTCTTCTCTGATCTCAACCTATTTCTTTTCTCAATTATGTTTGCTTCTACGCTCACAGCTCCTTTCTGCATGTCTTCTAAGGTTAAGTAATTTCTCTCCCTTAATTGATAAGTCATTTTAGCATCAAGGCCTTCGAGATACCTTACCAAGGCCATGCCTTGAGGAGGCTTCATGTGAGTTGGAAGAGCATTGTAAACGCTATTGAACCTAGCGGAGTAGTCATGAACACTCTCTCCTTGATTTGTCTTGAGACTACTATACTCTGCTAGTATTTGGAGAGGGTTCTTTTTTAGTTCCCATTTATTGATGAATGTTTGATGCAAGGCAGGGAGATCATTTATTCTATTGGGAGGTAGGTTTTTAAACCATTTCTTTACATATCCTCCTAAACTTTGGGCGAAGATCCTCATCTTCACAGTTTATTCTTCTATCTCCATGTAATCGAATGCATCCTCCATCCTATCTACATGATGTTGAGCTGTTGTAGACTCTTTCCCGGTGAAGTGAGGGATTTTGGATTGGTAATAATTTGGTAAGGGAAGTAGAGGTTGTGGTAACACTAATGGGGCATACCATGTTGCCATGGCTGGAAATAAGGGTGGATTTACAATAGTGAAAGTGGGCTGAACAGGAGTGTTTTGCACAATTGTAGTATGGATTGGAGTGGAAATAACACTTGGGCCAGCAAACTGATTTTGAGCATACTTGTTATGGAAAAGGCTAAAGTGATGAAGAAGTTGGGAGTCAGGAGGAGTGGAAGGTGAGGCTTCTCTACTGAAGCTTTGTTGCAAATCTGCAATGTCAAGATCAGTTTGGTTTAAATCACCTTGAGATCTAGTTCTAAATATGTTCTTTGTATGATGTAAATCAAAGTGTGAATCCTCTAAGACAACAAGGTTTTTAGGGACATATTTTGTTCCTAAGAGGCTCCTATTAGCAGCTGATTCTCCAGATGTAGAAGTCTGCCCTAGAATTCTCTCTGGATTGTCAATGATTAAAGGAGGATTTGGGTCTGGATGGGATCTAGTGTTGATCCTGTTGGGGTTCCCATGTTTTGGCCAGGTTGACAGAGGCCAAAAGATGAGACAACATAGAACCACTTTCAGACCTTAGGATCTAGCCCTCCTAGGTCCAGGGAGGGATCTCTCTATGATTATCAAAGGATATATGTCTGTAAGGTTCTCAATTATGATTTTAGGCTAGTTATAGGCTCAAGGTCGTTTGTTTGATTGTTTGAGTTTGGTTGTTGAGAATCAGGAAGGAAGGTTTCATCATAAGACAAGGATGGGTAAAGAAGGAAGCTAGACGAAGATAGATAACTCAGGGAACATCAAGGCCATTGGGCAATGGAGTCAAGAAAGGATTTACTTATGTTCAATGTGTAAGCTTCAATTGGGCTAGTCATCTAGAGCAATTGGATCTTAAAGACTGATTGGTGAGATGGAACACTAGGGGATGAAAATGAAGGATGGAAAACCATCTGATTCCGTCTATAGATCAGGCCAGAGGTCATTTAACTCCAGGCCTGCTTGGACAAAACCATAGGCAACACAAGGGGTCTTGAAAAGGTT
The DNA here is from genome assembly GCA_034641835.2 of Pinus albicaulis. Lineage (NCBI taxonomy): Eukaryota > Viridiplantae > Streptophyta > Pinopsida > Pinales > Pinaceae > Pinus > Pinus albicaulis. Next base: position 1,459,271,855 of record CM076570.1, read on the forward strand.
TGTATTGGAAGGGCAGGTTATGAAGAGGCAGCGACAGGCTTTACACCTCCCAATGTTCCTAACCTCTTCAATTAAATCTTAACAAAGACATCCGAACACTGATTCTATTAACTTGCACATCAGAGAAAAGGCAATAATCATCCACTACCCTGGTTTAGTTAATTAAAAACAATATTCAGACACACAATGAGCAGAAAACATTAAAGACTGAGAGAGCTGGGATATAAGGTACCTAACAAGGGTAAATCTTATATCATGCATTCAGATGTCAGTCAGAAGAACATGAAATGAAATGGAAGCAAACACAGAGATAAGAAAAACATCACCAACTGCTGTAGATCAGGATCCAATGAAAACTGCTTATCGTGTTAAACACAACACCAATCAGGTACATCATTGCCCAAAGCTTTTACATTCAGCCCAAATACATCATATTTCTCAGCCTATCATACAACTGTTACACAGGAAACTTGGCTCGGGACGAAATGCTTGCAATTCACTGATAATTCCAACAACAACCATTACAATGATATCCCTCTGTGCTTTATAGCAGAAGAGACACAGAGGACCGGCTGAGGAGGTAGGTGAGTTTTAAATGTTACAATTAAACACCACAATGAATGCAGGGCCAAGGCCCATTCTGCTTGATACACTGTATATTTAATCATTGTCACCTCTCTCGTGAAAGAAAGATCTGCTCCGGCTACGATCTGTCCTTTGGGCTGTAGTACTTCAGGTGATTTGGACAACATGAAAGAACCTGCTGGGAGGTCTGCCTCGTGGATGTTAGATTGCTTTGAACAATAGCTGGGACCGAAAGCTCCTTTAGGGACACGACGCATAATAAATACTGTATGGGAGACCTGTCCTTTATGGAAAAACATTCTGCTGATAATGAAAACCTTGGTATTACCTCTTATTGATGTTTAGGACCTCCAGAATCGATCCTCGGGTTCTTCAAAATGATGCTTTGCCTCTTTAAACCTCTGTTTCAGGGCTCAAGATCTTTGTTGCCGCGCATTAATCCCCCTGCTCTCTACTGAAAATCTTTTTTGTTTCATGACTGCCTCTGTCGGGTTAGCTCGAGCTTTTAATGGCGCCGACAAGATTTTGGCGTTTGAACTCTGCTTTCCTTTAATGTAAGTCCTGACAGCCCCATTCCTTGACTTTCCTGATGGTACTGGTTCATTGGATTTGATCCTGACTGCGCCGCTAACCATTAAGGCAGTACATTGAACAGAGGCGGTCCTTTTCCTCTAGAAACTCTGCAACACGGCCAATCTGTGAAGAAACGGTGGACGGAACAACGGACGCAGGGTGAGCTGAATGGTGGTGCGGCGGTGGCGGAAGCAAAGGTATTATGTAAACGAACGATGAAAATGCGGTGAAGTGGTGGAATGCGCGAATAACAGGGTTTGGTATGATCATGCAGCGCGGACCGTTAGATTCTGGCCTGGAGGCGAAGATCAACGGTGGAGATTGAATGGCGTGATCAATATATGAAAGTAACCAAAACAAAAAAAATGAACGAAATGCGGCGGAGATGAATGAAAGAGTGGGACCCAGCGGAGGCGGAGGGCGATTAGATCTTGACCGTTAGATCCCAGATCTAATGAACGGTTAGGATCAGATCGGAGGATCGCAATCGGGGGGGGGGCAAGGGTGACACATCCAAAAAGTTCCGATTGCGATCGAGGCGATGTTGCGATTGAGCGATGACCATTGATCTGTGGGGAAAAGGACGGACCAGATGTAATCGGGGGGGAGGCGGAAGCAGTTGCGATTAATGCTGGATCGTTGATCTGCAGAGAAAATGACGGTCCAGATTGAATCGGAAGACAGAGAGAGGACTCGCGATCAGCGGAAAAGGGAAGAGCGATGGCCGTTGGATCATGTAACATACGGACGACTAGGATTTAATCGGGGAGGTGGAGGGAAGGTTTGCGATCAGCGATCGGAAGGGGAAGCGATTGAGC